>CM077438.1:28743761-28962902 GCA_039654765.1 Mylopharyngodon piceus | reverse complement strand
TTAATCAATATTTAAGGATAAGAGCAGTGGACTAAAAACTTTATTGAATCTAAATAACTGGTTTTGTGCTTCTGATACATGTTTTTCTTGAACAATATATTCCTTTAACAGACATAGCCATTGTGTAACTGATATTTGGCATTTATTTTTTCCAATTGGCAATATTGTTTTCTTGGTGATAGCTAGAGACAATAGTAAAGGCATTAATTATTTAAAAGATAGGTTACACTTGAGAGGCATCACCTCAGGGAGGCGTAACAAGAAATTTTTAAGATTCCTATTTCACAAAATTCTGTTAATTTGTTGGTGACATCTTTCCAAAACTGATGAACGGGAGGGCATAACCAAAGTGCATGAAGGCAAGAGTCTTGTGGTTTTGGTTGCAGTTGGTTGGATCTGTCCCAGGTTTTTAGGCCCATTGTGAACATCTTCCGTTGTGTAATGTGTGTTCTATGTAAAATAACTTAAATTGGATTAATTGAATAATATATTTGTGCTTGTACTAAAGCATAAAGTTATTTTTTACAAACTGTTTTCCAGAATTCTTCATCTGTGTTAATATTAAGGTCACTGCCCTATACGGCTTAACTGGTGCTATCTGGGCTGATATTCATAGAAGATATTAAAGTATATAGTTTCGTGAGCATCTTTACTGAATTACTGATTGTATGATATGTTTAATAATTGGGAAAGGTTTTAAAAAGGCCTGTGATTCCAGTTGTAGTTTTAATAGAGTTCCTAGAGATTTGTAGGTAGTAATAAATATGCAATTCTATTCCTTTAAATTAAATTGGGCCTTGCATTAATTCTGCAAAAGTAATGAAGGTGTTATCAGAAAACAGGTGATGCATATGTGTGTGATGTGCCTTTCTCTTTCCATTTGGTATGTTGTTAAGTGGCATATGATTAATAGTGAAATCCGGGGTTATTCCATATAGGTGAAATCAATGCGGTGGTACCAGCTTGTGATTTACTCAATGTATTAATTTTCCACTCAAGCAGTGAGAGTTGTTTTAACTCATCAAATTCCTTAAAGAGATGAGATGCTAAATAATAGTGTTGAAAATTTGGTGCTGCGTGACCGCCTTGAGCTTTATTTTTTGAAGTTTTTGTAAGCTTATTTTCGGATTCTTGTTTTTCCAGTAAAATTTGCTTGTATTTTTACTATTTGATTTAATGATGTAAACCATTTCTTGAAGTTACTATATTAGGGATTATGGTGAATAAGTAAAGGACTTTGGGTAGTGTACACATTTTAACTGTTGCATTTCGACCTAAAATGGAAAGTGGTAGGTTCATCCATCGAGTTAAGTCATCTCAGCCTCTATTGTTTTTAACAGTGTGATAAAATTAAGGTTAAATAAGTCAGAAGGTTCTGGGAAATATTTATTCCTAAATACATGTAATATTGTTTATTGTGAATGATGTGTCCAGTTTACTAGTGTCCTGTGAATTCATGTTCAGTGGTAAAATTGTTGATTTAGTCCAGTTTATGGAATAGTCTCTTGAAATATTACATTAGTCATTGTTTGACCAATTGAACATATTTCTGTCAAAGGGACCTCGATCATAAACTCTATACATACTCATTGACTCCTGAGATTATATCAGCCATACAGAAGTCCAAATTTGACCTAATAGATTATTATAATTTTTTAAATAATTTTTCTGGCTCAAGACTCGTTGATCCTGAACTTTCTTTTTCTGCTCATGGACTCCTTCTGATGTTAAATCAGCCATACAGAAGTCCAAATTCATTTGACATATTGAACATATTGTTAGTCGATGAGTGTTAAAGTACGAAAGAGATATCATAGTCTGTATATACATAATCATAGGCACCTTCTAATGTTAATTCAGCTATACATAAGTCCATATTTGACGTACTGAACATATTTCTGGCAAAAGGGTCTTCGAAATTGAACATTCTATACATATTCATTGGCTATATCCGGACTCAAAGACTCAAAGAGTATGTAAATATTTCATTATCAAAGACTCTTTTGCCAGAAATATGTTCAGTTAGTCAAATATGGACTTCTTTATGGTTTATGTAACATCAGAATGAGGCAATGAGTACGTATAGAATGTTCATGATTGAGGATTCTTGGGCCAGAAAGAACTGAAGTAGGTCTAATATTGATTATTGTCTGGCTGATGTAACAGAGGATTTTTTTTTTTTTTTTTTTCAGACTTCTGTTCAGTAGGTCAAATGTGGACTAATGTCTGTCTGACGTATCATCAGGAGTCACTGTATGTATAAAAAAGTTCAAGATCAAGTACTCTTTGCTTGAAATGTGTTCAATAAATCGAATATGGACTACTGTCTGGCTGATGTAACATCAGGAATAGTCAATGAGGCTGTATAGAAAGTTTAAGTTTGAGGACGTTTTTGCCACAAATATATTCAGTAGGTCAAATATGGACTTCTGTATGGTTGAAAAACATCAGAAGGACCCAATGATATGTACGGAGAATTCAAGATAGAGGACTAATTTGCCACAAATATATTCAGTAGGTCAAATATGGACTTCTTTATGGCTGAATTAACATCAAAAAGAGGCAATGAGTATATATAGAAAGTTCATGTTCAAGGAATCTTGGTCCAGAAATATGTCCTTTAGGTCAAATATGCACTACTTCACTACTCTAGAAGGAGTCAATGAATAGAAATAGAAATTTCAAGATCGACGACTCTTGGACCACATATATGTCCATTAGTAAAAATATGGACTTCTGAATGGCTGACGTAACATCAGAAGGAGACAATGAGTATGTATAGAAAGTTCATGATTGAGGATTCTTGGGCCAGAAATATGTTCAGTAGGGGTCAAATGTGGACTTCTCTATGCTGATGTAACATCAGAAGGAGTCAATGAATAGAAATAGAAATTTCAAGATCGACGACTCTTGGGGCACATATGTCCATTAGTAAAAATATGGACTTCTGAATGGCTGACGTAACATCAGAAGGAGACAATGAATATGTTATAGAAAGTTCTTGATCGAGAGCTAATTTGTCAAAAATGTGTTCATAAGATCTAATTTGGACTTCTGTATTGCTGAAGTAACATCAGATGGAGTCATTATGTATAAAAAATTTCAAGATTGAGCACTCTTTGGCCAGAAATATTTCAATTACTTCAAATATGCACTACTTTATGGCTGATGTATCATCAGAAGGAGTCAATGGGTGGAAATAGAAAGTTCAAGATCGATGACTCTTGGACCAGATGTATGTCCATTACATCTAATATGGACTTCTGAATGGCTGATGTAACATCAGAAGTAATCAATGTGAATGTACAGAAAGGTCATAATTGAGGGCTCTTTTGCCAGAAATATGATCAGTACGTCAAATGTGGACATCTCTATGGCTGAAATAACATCAGAAAGAGTCGATGAGTATGTTTTGAAACTTCATGAATGTGTACTCTTGAGCCGGAAATGTCTTCAGAAGATCAAATATGGACAAGTTCAGAAATTTCATGATCGAGGGATCTTTATCCAGTAGGTCAAATGTGGACTTTTGCTGAGGTAACATCAGAAAGAGTCAATGAAATTGTTTTGAAAGTTCTTGAACGAGTACTTTTGGGCCAGAAATATGTTCAGAAGGTCAAATATGGACTACGGAATGGCTGATGTATCATCAGAATCAGTCAGTGGTATGTATAGAAAGTTCAAGATCGAAGACTCTTGGGCCTGAAATATGTTCAGTAGGTCAAATATAGACTACTGACTGTCTGAAATAACATCAAAAGGAATCAATGCGACTGCACAGAAAGATTATGATCAAGGGCTGTTTTGACAGAAATATGTTCAATGGGTCAAATGTGGACATGTCTGTGGCTGATGTAATGTCGAAAAGAGTGAATGAGTTTGTTTTGAAAATTTATGAATTCTTGAGCCTGGTATATGTCCATTAGTTCAAATGTGGATTTCTGATTGACTGACGTATCTTCAGAATGAGTCAATGAGTATGTATAGAAAGATCATGATCGAAGATTCGGGCCAGATATATGTTCATTAGTTCAAATGTGGATTTCTGTTTGGCTGACGTATCTTCAGAAGGAGTCAATGAGTATGTATAGAAAGTTCATGATCGAAGACTCGGGCCAGATAATATGTCCATTTGTTCAAATATGGACTTCTGTATGGCTGACGTATCATCAGAAGGAGACAATGAGTATGTATAGAAAGTTCATGATCGAAGACTCGGGCCAGATAATATGTCCATTTGTTCAAATATGGACTTCTGTATGGCTGACGTATCATCAGAAGGAGACAATGAACAGAAATGAAAAATTTCAAGATCGACGACTCTTGGGCCACATATTTGTCCATTAGTACAAATATGGACCTCTGAATTGCTGAAGTAACATCAAAAGGAGTCAATGTGTATGTATAGAATGTTCATCATTGAGTATTCTTTGGCCCAAAATACGTCCATTAGGTCAAATATTGACTACTTCATGGCTGACGTATCATCAGAAAAAAAGTCAATAACTACGTATAAAAATGTTCATCATTGAGTATTCTTTGGCCCAAAATACGTCCATTAGGTCAAATATTGACTACTTCATGGCTGACGTATCATCAGAAGAAATCAAGAAGAATGTCCAGAAAGTTCACAATCGAGGGCTCTTTTTTGCCTGAAATATGATCAGTAGGTCAAATGTGGACTTCTCTATGCTGATGTAACATCAGAAAGAGTCAATGAATAGAAATAGAAATTTCAAGATCGACGACTCTTGGGCCACATATATGTCCATTAGTAAAAATATGGACTTCTGAATGGCTGACGTAACATCAGAAGGAGACAATGAGTATGTATAGAAAGTTCATGATTGAGGATTCTTGGGCCAGAAATATGTTTAGTTGGTCAAATATTGACTACTTTATGGCTGACGTATCATCAGACAAAGTCAATGAAAGTATGTAAAAAGATCAAGACTGAGTATTCTTTGGCGCAGCAAATATGTCCATTAGGTCAAATATAGACTTCTCAATTGCTGACGTATCATCAGAAGAAATCAAGGAGAATGTGCAGAAAGTTCATGATCGAGTGCTCTTTAGCCTGAAATATGATCAGTAGGTCAAATGTGGATTTCATTTATGCTGATGTAACATCAGAAGGAGTCAATGAATAGAAATAGAAATTTCATGATCCACGACTCTTGGGACACATATATGTCCATTAGTAAAAATATGGACTTCTGAATGACTGACGTAACATCAGAAGGAGACAATGAATGTGTGTAGAAAGTTCATGATTGGGGGTTCTTAGACCAGACATATGGTCAGTAGTCCAAATATTGACTACTTTATGGCAGACGTATCATCAGAAAAAGTCAATGAATATGTTATAGATGTTCAAGACCGAGGACCCTTTGTCCAAAAATGTGTTCATAAGATCTAATTTGGACTTCTGTATTGCTGAAGTAACACTACTTTATGGCTGACGTATTATCGACTTCAGAAGGAGCCTATAATTATGAATGGAAAAGTTCAAGATTTGAGTATTCTTTGGCCCGAAATATATTCTTTAGGTCTGTATGGACTACTGTATGGATGATGTATCATCAGAAGGAGTCAATGGGTGGAAATAGAAAGTTCATGATCAACAACTCTTGGGCCTGAAATATGTGCAGTAGGTCAAATATGGACTTCTGAATGGCTGACGTGACATGAGAAGGAGTCAATGAGTATGTATAAACAGTTCATGATGGAGGATTCATCGGCCAGAAATATGTTCAGTAGGTCAAATATTGACTACTTTTTGGCTGATGTATCATCAGACAGAGTCAATAAGTATGAATGAAAAACTTCATGATTGAGTATTCTTTGGTCCGAAATATGTCCATTAGGTCACATATGCACTACTGTATGGCTGATGTAACATCAGATGGAATCAATGAGAATGTACAGAAAGTTCATAATCGAAGGTTCTTTTACCAGAAATATGTTCAGTAAGTCAAATGTGGACTTCTCTAAAGTCAATAAAATTGTTTTGAAAGTTCATGAACGAGTACATTTGAGCCAGTTATATATGTTCAGAAAATCAAATATGGACTACTGAGTGGCTGATATAACATTAAACGAGTCAATGTGTTTGTTTGAATGTTCATGAACGAGTACTCTTTGGTCCAGAAATATGTCCACTAGGTCAAATATGGACTTCTGAATGGCTGATGTTTGATCTCATTGATTCAGAAGGAATCAATGAGAATGTGCAGAAAGTTCATAATCGAAGGTTCTTTTGCCAGAAATATGTTCAGTAGCTCAAATGTGGTCTTCTCTGTGGCTGATGTAACATCAGAAAGAGTCAATGAGTTTCTTTTGAAAGTTCACGAACAAGTACTCTTGGGCCAGAAATGTGTTCAGAAGGTCAAATATTGACAACAGAATGGCTGATGTAACATCAGGAGTCAATGAGTATGTATAAAAGTTCATGATCGAGGACTCTTTGGCCCGAAATATGTTCAGTAGTCAAATATGGAGTACTGTGCGGCTGACGTGTTATCAGAAGGCCTAATTGAACTGAAACTGAAAGTTCCAGATCGACGACTCTTGGACCAGATATATGTCCATTACGTCAGATATGGACTTCTGAATGGCTGATGTAAGATCAGAAGGAAACAATGAGAATGTACACAAAGTTCGTGATAGAGGGCTGTTTTGCCAGAAATATGATCAGTTGGTCAAATGTGAACTTCTCTGTGTATGATGTAACATCAGAAAGAGTCAATAAAATTGTTTTGAATGTTCATGAACGAGTACTCGGGCCAGAAATGTTTTCTGTCTGTACTGTATGGATGATGTATCATCAGAAGGAGTCAATGGGTGGAAATAGAATGTTCATGATCACCGACTCTTGGGCCTGAAATATGTTCATTAGGTCAAATATGGACTTCTGAATGGCTGACGTAACATCAGAAGGAGTCACTGAGTATGTATAAACAGTTCAAGATTGAGTATTCTTTGGCCGGAAATATGTCCATTCGATCAAATATTTATGGCTGATGTAACATCAGGAGGAATCAATGAGAATGTACAGAAAGTTCATGATCGAGGGCTCTTTTGCCAGAAATTTGACCAGTATGTCAAAAGTGGACTTCTCTATGGCTGATGTAACATCAGAAACAGTATCAGAAACAGGATTACCGTATGGCTGACGTATCATCAGAAGGAGTCAATGAGCAGAAGGAGTCAATGAGTAGAAATACAAAGTTCAAGATCGACGATTCTAGATTCAGATATATATCCATTAAGTCAAATATGGACATCTGTATGGCTGACGCAACATCAGAAGGAGTCAATGGGATCGATGATTCTAGAGCCAAAAATATGTTCAGTAGGTCAAATATTGACTACTTTATGGCTGATGTATCATCAGATGGACTCAATAAGTATGTATAAACAGTTCAAGATTGAGTATTCTTTGGCCTGAAATATGGCCTTTAGGTCATATATGGACTACTGTATGGATGATATATCATCAGAAGGAGTCAATGGGTGGAAATAGGATGTTCATGATCACCGACTCTTGGGCCTGAAATATGTTCATTAGGTCAAATATGGACTTCTGAATGGCTGACGTAACATCAGAAGGAGTCTATGATTATGGATAGTACATTCATATTTAAAGACTCATCGACTAACAATATGTTCAATAGGTCAAATGTGGATTACCGTATGGCTGACGTATCATCAGAAGGAGTCAATGAGTAGAAATACAAAGTTCAAGATCGACGATTCTAGATTCAGATATATATCCATTAAGTCAAATATGGACATCTGTATGGCTGACGCAACATCAGAAGGAGTCAATGGGATCGACGATTCTAGAGCCAAAAATATGTTCAGTAGGTCAAATATTGACTACTTTATGGCTGATGTATCATCAGATGGACTCAATAAGTATGTATAAACAGTTCAAGATTGAGTATTCTTTGGCCGGAAATATGTCCATTAGATCAAATATTTATGGCCGATGTAACATCAGAAACAGTCAATGAAATTGTTTTGAAAGTTCATGACCAAGTACTCTTTGGCCAGAAATATGTTCAGAAGGTCAAATATGAACTACTGAATAGCTGATGTATAATCAGAATGAGTCAATGAGCATGTATAGAAAGTTCATGATCGACGACTCCTGGGCCTGAAAAATGTTCAGTAAGTCAAATATGGACTATTGTCTGTCTGATATAACATCAAAAGGAATCAGTGAGACTGCACAGAAAGTTTATGATCGAGGGCTGTTTTGACAGAAATATGTTCAGTAGGTCAAATGTGGACATCTCTATGGCTGATGTAACATCAGAAAGAGTGAATGAGTTTGTTTTGAAAATTCAGGAAACAGTACTCTTTGGCCAGAAATATGTTCAGAAGGTCAAATATGGACTACTCTCTGACTGATGTAAAATTAGAACTACTTAATGAATATGTATAGAATGTTCAAGTTCGAGGACCCTTTTTCCAGAAATA
The DNA here is from genome assembly GCA_039654765.1 of Mylopharyngodon piceus. Classification (NCBI taxonomy): domain Eukaryota; kingdom Metazoa; phylum Chordata; class Actinopteri; order Cypriniformes; family Xenocyprididae; genus Mylopharyngodon; species Mylopharyngodon piceus. Next base: position 28,954,415 of record CM077438.1, on the reverse strand, counting down.
TGTTCAGTAGGTCAAATATGAACTTCTCTATGGCTGATTTCACTTCAGAAGGAGCCTATGATTATGGATAGTACATTCATATCTGAAGACTCATCGACTAACAATAAGTTCAATAGGTCAAATATGGATTACTGTATGGCTGACGTTTGATGAAAAGGAGTCAATGAGTAGAAATAAAAAGTTCATGATCGACGTTTCTAGAGCCAGAAATATGTTCAGTAGGTCAAATATTGACTACTTTATGGCTGACGTATCATCAGACGGACTCAATAAGTATGAATGGAAAAGTTCAAGATTGAGTATTCTTTGGCCCGAAATATGTTCTTTAGGTCAAACATGGACTACTGTATGGATGATGTATCATCAGAAGGAGTCAATGGGTGGAAATAGAAAGTTCATGATCAACAACTCTTGGGCCTCAAATATGTGCAGTAGGTCAAATATGGACTTCTGAATGGCTGACGTGACATGAAAAGGAGTCAATGAGTATGTATAAACAGTTCATGATGGAGGATTCAATGGGCCAGAAATATGTTCAGTAGGTCAAATATTGACTACTTTATGGCTGACGTATCATCAGACAGAGTCAATAAGTATGTATGAAAAAGTTCAAGATTGAGTATTCTTTGGCCCGAAATATGTCCATTAGGTCACATATGCACTACTGTATGGCTGATGTAACATCAGGAGTCAATGAGTATGTACAGAAAGTTCATAATCGAAGGTTCTTTTGCCAGAAATATGTTCAGTAGCTCAAATGTGGTCTTCTCTGTGGCTGATGTAACATCAGAAAGAGTCAATGAGTTTCTTTTGAAAGTTCACGAACAAGTACTCTTGGGCCAGAAATGTGTTCAGAAGGTCAAATATGGACAACTGAATGGCTGATGTAACATCAGGAGTCATTGAGTATGTATAAAAAGTTCATAATCGAGGACTCTTTGGCCTGAAATATGTTCAGTAGGTCAAACATGGACTACTGTATTGCTGACGTATTATCAGTAGGACTGAATGAACAGAAATGTAAAGTTTCAGATCGACGACTCTTTGGCCAGATATATGTCCATTATGTCAAATATGGACTTCTGAATGGCTGATGTAAGATCAGAAGGAAACAATGAGAATGTACACAAAGTTCGTGATAGAAGGCTCTTTTGCCAGAAATATGATCAATTTGGTCAAATGTGAACTTCTCTGTGTATGATGTAACAGCAGAAAGAGTCAATAAAATTGTTTTAAATGTTTATGAACGAGTACTCGGGCCAGAAACGTTTCCAGAAGGTCAAATATGGACTTCTGTATGGCTGATGTAACATCAGAAGGCGTCAATAACTATGTACAAAATCTTCACGATCGAGGACTCTTGGGCCAGAAATATGTTCAGAAGGTCAAATTTGGACTACTCTCTGACTGATGTAAAATCAGAAATAGCCAGTGAATATTTGGCTAGAATGTTCAAGTTTGAGGACCCTTTTTCCAGAAATATGTTCAGTAGGTCAAATATGGACTTCTCTATGGCTGACTTAACTTCAGAAAGAGCCTATGATTATGGATAGTACATTCATATTTAAAGACTCATCGACTAACAATATGTTCAATAGGTCAAATGTGGATTACCGTATGGCTGACGTATCATCAGAAGGAGTCAATGAGTAGAAATACAAAGTTCAAGATCGACGATTCTAGATTCAGATATATATCCATTAAGTCAAATATGGACATCTTGTATGGCTGACGCAACATCAGAAGGAGTCAATGGGATCGACGATTCTAGAGCCAAAAATATGTTCAGTAGGTCAAATATTGACTACTTTATGGCTGATGTATCATCAGATGGACTCAATAAGTATGAATGAAAAAGTTCAAGATTGAGTATTCTTTGGCCCGAAATATGGCCTTTAGGTCATATATGGACTACTGTATGGATGATATATCATCAGAAGGAGTCAATGGGTGGAAATAGAATGTTCTTGATCACCGACTCTTGGGCCTGAAATATGTTCATTAGGTCAAATATGGACTTCTGAATGGCTGACGTAACATCAGAAGGAGTCACTGAGTATGTATAAACAGTTCAAGATTGAGTATTCTTTGGCCAGAAATATGTCCATTAGATCAAATATTTATGGCTGATGTAACATCAGGAGGAATCAATGAGAAAATGTACAGAAAGTTCATGATCGAGGGCTCATTTGCCAGAAATATGATCAGTATGTCAAATGTGGACTTCTCTATGCTGATGTAACATCAGAAAGAGTCAATGAAATTGTTTTAAAAGTTCATGAACGAGTACTCTTGGGCCAAAAATATGTTCAGAAGGTTAAATATGAACTACTGAATGGCTGATGTGTAATTAGAATTAGTCAATGAGTATGTATAGAAAGTTCATGATCGACGACTCCTGGGCCTGAAATATGTTCAGTAGGTCAAATATGGACTACAGTCTGCCTGATATAACATCAAAAGGAATCAATGAGACTGCACAGAAAGTTTATGATCGAGGGCTGTTTTGACAGAATTATGTTCAGTAGGTCAAATGTGGACATCTCTATGGCTGAGGTAACATCAGAAAGAGTGAATGAGTTTGTTTTGAAAATTCAGGAAACAATACTCTTTGGCCAGAAATATGCTCAGAAGCTCAAATATGGACTACTCTCTGACTGATGTAAAATCAGAAATACTTAATGCATATGTATAGAATGTTCAAGTCCGAGGACCCTTTTTCCAGAAATATGTTCAGTAGGTCAAATATGAACTTCTCTATGGCATATTTCACTTCAGAAGGAGCCTATGATTATGGATAGTACATTCATATTTGAAGACTCATCGACTAACAATATGTACAATAGATCAAATATGGATTACTGTATGGCTGACGTTTGATCAAAAGGAGTCAATGAGTAGAAATACAAAGTACATGATCGACGTTTCTAGAGCCAGAAATATGTTCAGTAGGTCAAACATGGACTACTGTATGGATGATGTATCATCAGAAGGAGTCAATGGGTGGAAATAGAAAGTTCATGATCAACAACTCTTGGCCCTGAAATATGTGCAGTAGGTCAAATATTGACTACTTTATGGCTGACGTATCATCAGACAGAGTCAATAAGTATGTATGAAAAAGTTCAAGATTGAGTATTCTTTGGCCCGAAATATGTCCATTAGGTCAAATATGCACTACTGTATGTCTGATGTAACATCAGAAGGAATCAATGAGAATGTACAGAAAGTTCATAATCGAGGGTTCTTTTGCCAGAAATATGTTCAGTAGGTCAAATGTGATCTTCTCTGTGGCTGATGTAACATCAGAAAGAGTCATTGAGTTTCTTTTGAAAGTTCACGAACAAGTACTCTTGGGCCAGAAATGTGTTCTGAAGGTCAAATATGGACTACTGTGCGGCTGACGTGTTATCAAAAGGCCTGAATGAACTGAAACTGAAAGTTCCAGATCGACGACTCTTGGACCAGATATATGTCCATTACGTCAGATATGGACTTCTGAATGGCTGATGTAAGATCAGAAGGAAACAATGAGAATGTACACAAAGTTCGTGATAGAGGGCTGTTTTGCCAGAAATATGATCAGTTGGTCAAATGTGAACTTCTCTGTGTATGATGTAACATCAGAAAGAGTCAATAAAATTGTTTTGAATGTTCATGAACTAGTACTCGGGCCAGAAATGTTTTCTGTCTGTACTGTATGGATGATGTATCATCAGAAGGAGTCAATGGGTGGAAATAGAATGTTCATGATCACCGACTCTTGGGCCTGAAATATGTTCATTAGGTCAAATATGGACTTCTGAATGGCTGACGTAACATCAGAAGGAGTCACTGAGTATGTATAAACAGTTCAAGATTGAGTATTCTTTGGCCGGAAATATGTCCATTCGATCAAATATTTATGGCTGATGTAACATCAGGAGGAATCAATGAGAATGTACAGAAAGTTCATGATCGAGGGCTCTTTTGCCAGAAATTTGACCAGTATGTCAAAAGTGGACTTCTCTATGGCTGATGTAACATCAGAAACAGTATCAGAAACAGGATTACCGTATGGCTGACGTATCATCAGAAGGAGTCAATGAGCAGAAGGAGTCAATGAGTAGAAATACAAAGTTCAAGATCGACGATTCTAGATTCAGATATATATCCATTAAGTCAAATATGGACATCTGTATGGCTGACGCAACATCAGAAGGAGTCAATGGGATCGATGATTCTAGAGCCAAAAATATGTTCAGTAGGTCAAATATTGACTACTTTATGGCTGATGTATCATCAGATGGACTCAATAAGTATGTATAAACAGTTCAAGATTGAGTATTCTTTGGCCTGAAATATGGCCTTTAGGTCATATATGGACTACTGTATGGATGATATATCATCAGAAGGAGTCAATGGGTGGAAATAGGATGTTCATGATCACCGACTCTTGGGCCTGAAATATGTTCATTAGGTCAAATATGGACTTCTGAATGGCTGACGTAACATCAGAAGGAGTCTATGATTATGGATAGTACATTCATATTTAAAGACTCATCGACTAACAATATGTTCAATAGGTCAAATGTGGATTACCGTATGGCTGACGTATCATCAGAAGGAGTCAATGAGTAGAAATACAAAGTTCAAGATCGACGATTCTAGATTCAGATATATATCCATTAAGTCAAATATGGACATCTGTATGGCTGACGCAACATCAGAAGGAGTCAATGGGATCGACGATTCTAGAGCCAAAAATATGTTCAGTAGGTCAAATATTGACTACTTTATGGCTGATGTATCATCAGATGGACTCAATAAGTATGTATAAACAGTTCAAGATTGAGTATTCTTTGGCCGGAAATATGTCCATTAGATCAAATATTTATGGCCGATGTAACATCAGAAACAGTCAATGAAATTGTTTTGAAAGTTCATGACCAAGTACTCTTTGGCCAGAAATATGTTCAGAAGGTCAAATATGAACTACTGAATAGCTGATGTATAATCAGAATGAGTCAATGAGCATGTATAGAAAGTTCATGATCGACGACTCCTGGGCCTGAAAAATGTTCAGTAAGTCAAATATGGACTATTGTCTGTCTGATATAACATCAAAAGGAATCAGTGAGACTGCACAGAAAGTTTATGATCGAGGGCTGTTTTGACAGAAATATGTTCAGTAGGTCAAATGTGGACATCTCTATGGCTGATGTAACATCAGAAAGAGTGAATGAGTTTGTTTTGAAAATTCAGGAAACAGTACTCTTTGGCCAGAAATATGTTCAGAAGGTCAAATATGGACTACTCTCTGACTGATGTAAAATTAGAACTACTTAATGAATATGTATAGAATGTTCAAGTTCGAGGACCCTTTTTCCAGAAATATGTTCAGTAGGTCAAATATGAACTTCTCTATGGCTGATTTCACTTCAGAAGGAGCCTATGATTATGGATAGTACATTCATATCTGAAGACTCATCGACTAACAATAAGTTCAATAGGTCAAATATGGATTACTGTATGGCTGACGTTTGATGAAAAGGAGTCAATGAGTAGAAATAAAAAGTTCATGATCGACGTTTCTAGAGCCAGAAATATGTTCAGTAGGTCAAATATTGACTACTTTATGGCTGACGTATCATCAGACGGACTCAATAAGTATGAATGGAAAAGTTCAAGATTGAGTATTCTTTGGCCCGAAATATGTTCTTTAGGTCAAACATGGACTACTGTATGGATGATGTATCATCAGAAGGAGTCAATGGGTGGAAATAGAAAGTTCATGATCAACAACTCTTGGGCCTCAAATATGTGCAGTAGGTCAAATATGGACTTCTGAATGGCTGACGTGACATGAAAAGGAGTCAATGAGTATGTATAAACAGTTCATGATGGAGGATTCAATGGGCCAGAAAAATGTTCAGTAGGTCAAATATTGACTACTTTATGGCTGACGTATCATCAGACAGAGTCAATAAGTATGTATGAAAAAGTTCAAGATTGAGTATTCTTTGGCCCGAAATATGTCCATTAGGTCACATATGCACTACTGTATGGCTGATGTAACATCAGGAGTCAATGAGTATGTACAGAAAGTTCATAATCGAAGGTTCTTTTGCCAGAAATATGTTCAGTAGCTCAAATGTGGTCTTCTCTGTGGCTGATGTAACATCAGAAAGAGTCAATGAGTTTCTTTTGAAAGTTCACGAACAAGTACTCTTGGGCCAGAAATGTGTTCAGAAGGTCAAATATGGACAACTGAATGGCTGATGTAACATCAGGAGTCAATGAGTATGTATTAAAAGTTCATGATCGAGGACTCTTTGGCCCGAAATATGTTCAGTAGTCAAATATGGAGTACTGTGCGGCTGACGTGTTATCAGAAGGCCTGAATGAACTGAAACTGAAAGTTCCAGATCGACGACTCTTGGACCAGATATATGTCCATTATGTCAAATATGGACTTCTGAATGGCTGATGTAAGATCAGAAGGAAACAATGAGAATGTACACAAAGTTCGTGATAGAAGGCTCTTTTGCCAGAAATATGATCAATTTGGTCAAATGTGAACTTCTCTGTGTATGATGTAACAGCAGAAAGAGTCAATAAAATTGTTTTAAATGTTCATGAACGAGTACTCGGGCCAGAAACGTTTCCAGAAGGTCAAATATGGACTTCTGTATGGCTGATGTAACATCAGAAGGCGTCAATAACTATGTACAAAATCTTCACGATCGAGGACTCTTGGGCCAGAAATATGTTCAGAAGGTCAAATTTGGACTACTCTCTGACTGATGTAAAATCAGAAATAGCCAGTGAATATTTGGCTAGAATGTTCAAGTTTGAGGACCCTTTTTCCAGAAATATGTTCAGTAGGTCAAATATGGACTTCTCTATGGCTGACTTAACTTCAGAAAGAGCCTATGATTATGGATAGTACATTCATATTTAAAGACTCATCGACTAACAATATGTTCAATAGGTCAAATGTGGATTACCGTATGGCTGACGTATCATCAGAAGGAGTCAATGAGTAGAAATACAAAGTTCAAGATCGACGATTCTAGATTCAGATATATATCCATTAAGTCAAATATGGACATCTTGTATGGCTGACGCAACATCAGAAGGAGTCAATGGGATCGACGATTCTAGAGCCAAAAATATGTTCAGTAGGTCAAATATTGACTACTTTATGGCTGATGTATCATCAGATGGACTCAATAAGTATGAATGAAAAAGTTCAAGATTGAGTATTCTTTGGCCCGAAATATGGCCTTTAGGTCATATATGGACTACTGTATGGATGATATATCATCAGAAGGAGTCAATGGGTGGAAATAGGATGTTCTTGATCACCGACTCTTGGGCCTGAAATATGTTCATTAGGTCAAATATGGACTTCTGAATGGCTGACGTAACATCAGAAGGAGTCACTGAGTATGTATAAACAGTTCAAGATTGAGTATTCTTTGGCCAGAAATATGTCCATTAGATCAAATATTTATGGCTGATGTAACATCAGGAGGAATCAATGAGAATGTACAGAAAGTTCATGATCGAGGGCTCTTTGGCCAGAAATATGTTCAGTACGTCAAATGTGGACTTCTCTATGTCTGATGTAACATCAGAAACAGTCAATGAAATTGTTTGAAAGTTCATGAACGAGTACTCTTGGGCCAGAAATATGTTCAGAAGGTAAAATATAAAATAATGAATTGCTGATGTATATACAGAATGATTCAATGAGCATGTATAGAATGTTCATGATCGACGACTCCTGGGCCTGAAAATGTTCAGTAGGTCAAATATGGACTACTGTCTGCCTGATATAACATCAAAAGGAATCAATGAGACTGCACAGAAAGTTTATGATCGAGGGCTGTTTTGACAGAATTATGTTCAGTAGGTCAAATGTGGACATCTCTATGGCTGAGGTAACATCAGAAAGAGTGAATGAGTTTGTTTTGAAAATTCAGGAAACAATACTCTTTGGCCAGAAATATGCTCAGAAGCTCAAATATGGACTACTCTCTGACTGATGTAAAATCAGAAATACTTAATGCATATGTATAGAATGTTCAAGTCCGAGGACCCTTTTTCCAGAAATATGTTCAGTAGGTCAAATATGAACTTCTCTATGGCATATTTCACTTCAGAAGGAGCCTATGATTATGGATAGTACATTCATATTTGAAGACTCATCGACTAACAATATGTACAATAGATCAAATATGGATTACTGTATGGCTGACGTTTGATCAAAAGGAGTCAATGAGTAGAAATACAAAGTACATGATCGACGTTTCTAGAGCCAGAAATATGTTCAGTAGGTCAAACATGGACTACTGTATGGATGATGTATCATCAGAAGGAGTCAATGGGTGGAAATAGAAAGTTCATGATCAACAACTCTTGGCCCTGAAATATGTGCAGTAGGTCAAATATTGACTACTTTATGGCTGACGTATCATCAGACAGAGTCAATAAGTATGTATGAAAAAGTTCAAGATTGAGTATTCTTTGGCCCGAAATATGTCCATTAGGTCAAATATGCACTACTGTATGTCTGATGTAACATCAGAAGGAATCAATGAGAATGTACAGAAAGTTCATAATCGAGGGTTCTTTTGCCAGAAATATGTTCAGTAGGTCAAATGTGATCTTCTCTGTGGCTGATGTAACATCAGAAAGAGTCATTGAGTTTCTTTTGAAAGTTCACGAACAAGTACTCTTGGGCCAGAAATGTGTTCTGAAGGTCAAATATGGACTACTGTGCGGCTGACGTGTTATCAAAAGGCCTGAATGAACTGAAACTGAAAGTTCCAGATCGACGACTCTTGGACCAGATATATGTCCATTACGTCAGATATGGACTTCTGAATGGCTGATGTAAGATCAGAAGGAAACAATGAGAATGTACACAAAGTTCGTGATAGAGGGCTGTTTTGCCAGAAATATGATCAGTTGGTCAAATGTGAACTTCTCTGTGTATGATGTAACATCAGAAAGAGTCAATAAAATTGTTTTGAATGTTCATGAACTAGTACTCGGGCCAGAAATGTTTTCTGTCTGTACTGTATGGATGATGTATCATCAGAAGGAGTCAATGGGTGGAAATAGAATGTTCATGATCACCGACTCTTGGGCCTGAAATATGTTCATTAGGTCAAATATGGACTTCTGAATGGCTGACGTAACATCAGAAGGAGTCACTGAGTATGTATAAACAGTTCAAGATTGAGTATTCTTTGGCCGGAAATATGTCCATTCGATCAAATATTTATGGCTGATGTAACATCAGGAGGAATCAATGAGAATGTACAGAAAGTTCATGATCGAGGGCTCTTTGCCAGAAATTTGACCAGTATGTCAAAAGTGGACTTCTCTATGGCTGATGTAACATCAGAAACAGTATCAGAAACAGGATTACCGTATGGCTGACGTATCATCAGAAGGAGTCAATGAGCAGAAGGAGTCAATGAGTAGAAATACAAAGTTCAAGATCGACGATTCTAGATTCAGATATATATCCATTAAGTCAAATATGGACATCTGTATGGCTGACGCAACATCAGAAGGAGTCAATGGGATCGATGATTCTAGAGCCAAAAATATGTTCAGTAGGTCAAATATTGACTACTTTATGGCTGATGTATCATCAGATGGACTCAATAAGTATGTATAAACAGTTCAAGATTGAGTATTCTTTGGCCTGAAATATGGCCTTTAGGTCATATATGGACTACTGTATGGATGATATATCATCAGAAGGAGTCAATGGGTGGAAATAGGATGTTCATGATCACCGACTCTTGGGCCTGAAATATGTTCATTAGGTCAAATATGGACTTCTGAATGGCTGACGTAACATCAGAAGGAGTCTATGATTATGGATAGTACATTCATATTTAAAGACTCATCGACTAACAATATGTTCAATAGGTCAAATGTGGATTACCGTATGGCTGACGTATCATCAGAAGGAGTCAATGAGTAGAAATACAAAGTTCAAGATCGACGATTCTAGATTCAGATATATATCCATTAAGTCAAATATGGACATCTGTATGGCTGACGCAACATCAGAAGGAGTCAATGGGATCGACGATTCTAGAGCCAAAAATATGTTCAGTAGGTCAAATATTGACTACTTTATGGCTGATGTATCATCAGATGGACTCAATAAGTATGTATAAACAGTTCAAGATTGAGTATTCTTTGGCCGGAAATATGTCCATTAGATCAAATATTTATGGCCGATGTAACATCAGAAACAGTCAATGAAATTGTTTTGAAAGTTCATGACCAAGTACTCTTTGGCCAGAAATATGTTCAGAAGGTCAAATATGAACTACTGAATAGCTGATGTATAATCAGAATGAGTCAATGAGCATGTATAGAAAGTTCATGATCGACGACTCCTGGGCCTGAAAAATGTTCAGTAAGTCAAATATGGACTATTGTCTGTCTGATATAACATCAAAAGGAATCAGTGAGACTGCACAGAAAGTTTATGATCGAGGGCTGTTTTGACAGAAATATGTTCAGTAGGTCAAATGTGGACATCTCTATGGCTGATGTAACATCAGAAAGAGTGAATGAGTTTGTTTTGAAAATTCAGGAAACAGTACTCTTTGGCCAGAAATATGTTCAGAAGGTCAAATATGGACTACTCTCTGACTGATGTAAAATTAGAACTACTTAATGAATATGTATAGAATGTTCAAGTTCGAGGACCCTTTTTCCAGAAATATGTTCAGTAGGTCAAATATGAACTTCTCTATGGCTGATTTCACTTCAGAAGGAGCCTATGATTATGGATAGTACATTCATATCTGAAGACTCATCGACTAACAATAAGTTCAATAGGTCAAATATGGATTACTGTATGGCTGACGTTTGATGAAAAGGAGTCAATGAGTAGAAATAAAAAGTTCATGATCGACGTTTCTAGAGCCAGAAATATGTTCAGTAGGTCAAATATTGACTACTTTATGGCTGACGTATCATCAGACGGACTCAATAAGTATGAATGGAAAAGTTCAAGATTGAGTATTCTTTGGCCCGAAATATGTTCTTTAGGTCAAACATGGACTACTGTATGGATGATGTATCATCAGAAGGAGTCAATGGGTGGAAATAGAAAGTTCATGATCAACAACTCTTGGGCCTCAAATATGTGCAGTAGGTCAAATATGGACGTCTGAATGGCTGACGTGACATGAAAAGGAGTCAATGAGTATGTATAAACAGTTCATGATGGAGGATTCAATGGGCCAGAAATATGTTCAGTAGGTCAAATATTGACTACTTTATGGCTGACGTATCATCAGACAGAGTCAATAAGTATGTATGAAAAAGTTCAAGATTGAGTATTCTTTGGCCCGAAATATGTCCATTAGGTCACATATGCACTACTGTATGGCTGATGTAACATCAGAAGGAATCAATGAGAATGTACAGAAAGTTCATAATCGAAGGTTCTTTTGCCAGAAATATGTTCAGTAGCTCAAATGTGGTCTTCTCTGTGGCTGATGTAACATCAGAAAGAGTCAATGAGTTTCTTTTGAAAGTTCACGAACAAGTACTCTTGGGCCAGAAATGTGTTCAGAAGGTCAAATATGGACAACTGAATGGCTGATGTAACATCAGGAGTCAATGAGTATGTATTAAAAGTTCATGATCGAGGACTCTTTGGCCCGAAATATGTTCAGTAGTCAAATATGGAGTACTGTGCGGCTGACGTGTTATCAGAAGGCCTGAATGAACTGAAACTGAAAGTTCCAGATCGACGACTCTTGGACCAGATATATGTCCATTATGTCAAATATGGACTTCTGAATGGCTGATGTAAGATCAGAAGGAAACAATGAGAATGTACACAAAGTTCGTGATAGAAGGCTCTTTTGCCAGAAATATGATCAATTTGGTCAAATGTGAACTTCTCTGTGTATGATGTAACAGCAGAAAGAGTCAATAAAATTGTTTTAAATGTTCATGAACGAGTACTCGGGCCAGAAACGTTTCCAGAAGGTCAAATATGGACTTCTGTATGGCTGATGTAACATCAGAAGGCGTCAATAACTATGTACAAAATCTTCACGATCGAGGACTCTTGGGCCAGAAATATGTTCAGAAGGTCAAATTTGGACTACTCTCTGACTGATGTAAAATCAGAAATAGCCAGTGAATATTTGGCTAGAATGTTCAAGTTTGAGGACCCTTTTTCCAGAAATATGTTCAGTAGGTCAAATATGGACTTCTCTATGGCTGACTTAACTTCAGAAAGAGCCTATGATTATGGATAGTACATTCATATTTAAAGACTCATCGACTAACAATATGTTCAATAGGTCAAATGTGGATTACCGTATGGCTGACGTATCATCAGAAGGAGTCAATGAGTAGAAATACAAAGTTCAAGATCGACGATTCTAGATTCAGATATATATCCATTAAGTCAAATATGGACATCTTGTATGGCTGACGCAACATCAGAAGGAGTCAATGGGATCGACGATTCTAGAGCCAAAAATATGTTCAGTAGGTCAAATATTGACTACTTTATGGCTGATGTATCATCAGATGGACTCAATAAGTATGAATGAAAAAGTTCAAGATTGAGTATTCTTTGGCCCGAAATATGGCCTTTAGGTCATATATGGACTACTGTATGGATGATATATCATCAGAAGGAGTCAATGGGTGGAAATTGGATGTTCTTGATCACCGACTCTTGGGCCTGAAATATGTTCATTAGGTCAAATATGGACTTCTGAATGGCTGACGTAACATCAGAAGGAGTCACTGAGTATGTATAAACAGTTCAAGATTGAGTATTCTTTGGCCAGAAATATGTCCATTAGATCAAATATTTATGGCTGATGTAACATCAGGAGGAATCAATGAGAATGTACAGAAAGTTCATGATCGAGGGCTCTTTGGCCAGAAATATGATCAGTATGTCAAATGTGGACTTCTCTATGTCTGATGTAACATCAGAAACAGTCAATGAAATTGTTTTGAAAGTTCATGAACGAGTACTCTTGGGCCAGAAATATGTTCAGAAGGTCAAATATAAACTAATGAATGGCTGATGTATAATCAGAATGAGTCAATGAGCATGTATAGAAAGTTCATGATCGACGACTCCTGGGCCTGAAAAATGTTCAGTAGGTCAAATATGGACTACTGTCTGTCTGATATAACATCAAAAGGAATCAATGAGACTGCACAGAAAGTTTATGATCGAGGGCTGTTTTGACAGAATTATGTTCAGTAGGTCAAATGTGGACATCTCTATGGCTGAGGTAACATCAGAAAGAGTGAATGAGTTTGTTTTGAAAATTCAGGAAACAATACTCTTTGGCCAGAAATATGCTCAGAAGGTCAAATATGGACTACTCTCTGACTGATGTAAAATCAGAAATTCTTAATGCATATGTATAGAATGTTCAAGTCCGAGGACCCTTTTTCCAGAAATATGTTCAGTAGGTCAAATATGAACTTCTCTATGGCATATTTCACTTCAGAAGGAGCCTATGATTATGGATAGTACATTCATATTTGAAGACTCATCGACTAACAATATGTACAATAGATCAAATATGGATTACTGTATGGCTGACGTTTGATCAAAAGGAGTCAATGAGTAGAAATACAAAGTACATGATCGACGTTTCTAGAGCCAGAAATATGTTCAGTAGGTCAAAAATGGACTACTGTATGGATGATGTATCATCAGAAGGAGTCAATGGGTGGAAATAGAAAGTTCATGATCAACAACTCTTGGCCCTGAAATATGTGCAGTAGGTCAAATATTGACTACTTTATGGCTGACGTATCATCAGACAGAGTCAATAAGTATGTATGAAAAAGTTCAAGATTGAGTATTCTTTGGCCCGAAATATGTCCATTAGGTCAAATATGCACTACTGTATGTCTGATGTAACATCAGAAGGAATCAATGAGAATGTACAGAAAGTTCATAATCGAGGGTTCTTTTGCCAGAAATATGTTCAGTAGGTCAAATGTGATCTTCTCTGTGGCTGATGTAACATCAGAAAGAGTCATTGAGTTTCTTTTGAAAGTTCACGAACAAGTACTCTTGGGCCAGAAATATGCTCACAAGGTCAAATGTGAACTTCTCTGTTTACGATGTAACATCAGAAGCAGTCAATAAAAATTGTTTTGAAAGTTCATGAACGAGTACTTTTGGGCCAGAAATATGTTCAGAAGGTCAAATATGGACTACGGAATGGCTGCTGTATAATCAGAATCAGTCAATGCTATGTATAAAAAGTTCATGATCGAGGACTCTTTGGCCTGAAATATGTTCAGACGGTCAAATATAGACTACTGTTTGTCTGAAATAGCATCAAAAGGAATCAATGAGACTGCACAGAAAGTTTATGATCGAGGGCTGTTTTGACAGAAATATGTTCTATGGGTCAAATGTGGACATCTCTGTGGCTGATGTAATGTCGAAAAGAGTGAATAAGTCTGTTTTGTAAATTCATGAATTCTAGAGCCTGATATATGTCCATTAGGTCAAATTTGGACTTCTGTATGGTTGACGTATCATCTGAAGGAGTCAATGAGTATGTTATAGAAAGTTCATGATCGAAGACTCGAGCCAAATATATGTCCATTACTTCAAATATGGACTTCTGCTTGGCTGACCTATTATCAGAAGGAGTCAATGAGTTGTTATAGAAACTTCTTGATCGAAGACTCATAGGCCAGATATATGTCCATTAGTTCAAATGTGTACTTCTGCATGGCTAACGTATCATCAGAAGGAGTCAATGTACAGACATGGAAATTTCAAGATCAACGACTCTTGGGCCACATATATGTCCATTAGTACATATATGGACCTCTGAATGGCTGATGTAACATCAAAAGGAGTCAATGAGTATGTATAGAAAGTTCATGGTTGAGGATTCTTGGGCCAGAAATGTGTTCAGTAGGTCAAACATTGACTACTTTATGGTTGACGTATCATCAGACAACGTCAATCACTATGTATAAAAAATTTTAAGATTGAGTATTCTTTGGCCAAAAATAGGCCATTAGGTCAAATATAGACTTCTGAATGGCTGATATATCATCAGAAGAAATTAAGGAGAATGTCCAGAAAGTTCATGATCGAGGGCTCTTTAGCCTGAAATATGATCAGTAGGTCAAATGTGGACTTCTCTATGCTGATGTAAGATCAGAAGGAGTCAATTAATTAGAAATAGAAATTTCAAGATCGACGACTCTTGGGCCACATATATGTCCATTAGTAAAAATATGGACTTCTGAAAGGCTGATGTAACATCAGAAAGATTCAATGAAATTGTTTTAAAAGTTCATGAACGATTACTCTTGGGCCATAAATATGTTCAGAAGGTCAAATATTAACTACTTAATGGCTGATGTGTAATCACAATGAGTCAATATGTATAGAATACTCTTCTCTTCATTAAAGACGACTCTTGGGCCTGAAATATGTTCAGTAAGTCAAACATAGACAAGGAATCAAATAGACTGCACAGAAAGTTGCTGATCGAGGGCTGTTTTGACAGAAATTTGATTAGCAGGTCTAATGTGGACATATCTATGGCTGATGTAACGTCGAAAAGAGTGAATGAGTTTGTTTCGAATATTCATTAATGGGCCTGAAATATGTTCAGTAGGTCAAATATGGACTGCTATATGGCTGATTTATCTTCCGAAGGAGCTTATGATTATGAATAGTACATTCATATTTGAAGACTCATCGACTAACAATATGTTCAATAGGTCAAATATGGACTGCTAATACATTAAACTAACAAGTGCTTAGCTGATGTTATTCTTCATTGCACCACGGTAGATCCTGTGAGCAATGCACTGCAATAGGACATGTTGTTTCTTCAATGCTCAACCAAATTATTTAGTTCTTCTATGTACTGTAATGCAGAAGCTTTTGTTTTACATGTTATCTCTTCAGCATACAAAGGATTAACTTAGTTTTGTTACAGAATGCAGTGAGACATTGCATATTTCTTGTACGTGTACGCAATGCCATGCAAAAGCGCATATGTGCAATTGAACAATAAATACGTTATGCACTTGTTGCGTTGCAGTGCATTCAAAAACTAACTCGTAACACATTTGTTTTCGATTGCATTGCGTACAAAACATTCCACTTTGCATTTAAGAATGACATGAAATGTACAATTTTTCATTTTTACTGCATGCAAGAACTAAGGTTGTGCACTGAAGAGCTAACACATATGTTTTCGCATTGCATTGCATAAATAACCTGACTTGTACTGACTTTTGTATTGAAGAATGATACAAGAGATATTCTCTTGTTTCATTTCATTAAATACAAGAAATTGCGTATTTCTTTGTACACTGAAGATATGACACATCACATATTTGCTGCACCGTATCTGCATTCATGGTCACTAAATTATTCTTTTACGCATTGAAGAGATAACATATGTGCTGTTTCAAGCGCTAAATTATTCGTTGTGCATTTTAAGAACATCATGAAATCTTTATAATGCAATGCATACAAGTACTAACTCATTCCGTTAAGATGACATATGTGCTGTTGCATTGCATTGCAAATACGATCCAACATTGTCCAATAAAGAGATAATATATGTGCTGTTGTTGTGTAATTGCACACAGTACCTATCGTTGTGCAATGAAGAATAACATATAAGCTATGCACTTGTTGCACTGCAGTGCATACAAGAACTAGCTCATTCCATTGTGCATTGGAATTATCGCATGTGCTGTGGAAGAGATCAAACACAGAATTGCATAAAGATCTAACTTATTTCCTCTGTGCATTGAAAAGACAAGCAAAATAACATGTATGCTGTCGCATTGCTTTGCATACAACTAACTTATACATTTGTTTATTGAAGAGATAACATGATATTAGCCTTTGCATTTACAATGCATCGCGTTGATTTGAACACAACTAACTTATTCTTTTGGGTACTAAAGAGATAACAACATGAATTTTGCATTCCAACTGACTCATTCCGTTAAGGTAAAATATGTACTGTTGCATTGCTTTGCACAACGTTGTGCAACTGAAGAATAACATGAGCTATGCACTTGTTGCCTTGCATTGTATACAAGAACTAACTCATTTAGATGTGAATTGAAGAATAACACATGTAAAATGGGTTGTTTCATTGCATTGCATATATATATATCAGATGTAACATGAGCATTTTGCACCGCAATGCATAGAAGATCTAATTCATTTTGTTGTGCAATTAAGAGTTAAAATATGTGCTGTTGCGCACAGTTCACTTGTTGCGTTGCAGTGCATACAAGAACTAACTCATTCCGTTTTGCATTGAAGAGTTAACATTTGCTGTTGAGATAACACAACACATTTGATTTCGCATTGCGTTCGTGACCAACATATTAAATTAGCATTTAAGAATGACACATGCAATAAGCAGTTTTATTGCATTGCATGCAAGAACTAAGTTTATCCTTTGTGCATTGAAAAGCTAACACGTATGTTTTGCATTGCATGCATAACCTGACTTTTATTGACTTTTGCATTTTAAGAGACACGAGACATACATGACACATATATTTGTTGCACGCAATAACTGACTCAGTCTGTTGTGCTTTGAACAGATATAACAATATATACGGTGTTGCATTTGCATACAAAATCGAACTCATTCTTTTGTGCATTTGAAAAGACAACCTATGTTCAGATGCATTTTTCGTGGCAAACAAACAACTAACCCATTCCGCTGTGCAATGAAGAGATAACATATATGCTGTTATATTGCATTGCACACACGTTGCGCATTGAAGAATAACATATTAGCAATGCACGTTTATTTGCCTTGTGTACAATAACTAACTCATTCCGACGTGCATTGACGAGATAACATATGTGCTGCTGCATTACACTGCATTCAAGATATAACTTGTTCCGTTGTGTATTGAAGAGATAACACATAACACATCTCGCATTGCGTTGTATACCTTCTTCCGTTTTACATTGAAGAGATAATATATCAAATATTTTGCTGCATTGCATACACCATCTAACTTGTTTTTCTATGAGATAATACATTTGCTGTTGCATTTGCATACGAGAGCTAACTTAAGGCCCATTCACATGAAGATATCTTTTGCTATAACTTTATCAATATCGTTATTTTTATAGTTATTGTAAAGATAACGATAATGATAAAGTTTTAGCAAAAGATATGCAAGTGCAACAGCACATATGTTACCTCCTTCAGTGCGTAAAAGAGTATGCAATGCAGCAAATATGTGATGTTATCTCTTCAAGGTACAAAGGAATAAGCTATTTCTTGTATGCAATGCAATGAAACGTGTGTTCTTTAATGCAAAAGTCAATAAAAGTCAGGTCATTCTTGCAATACAATGCGGTAGGCATATATGTTGTTTGTTGTCTTTTCAGTGCACAGAAGAATAAGTTAGGTATTCTATACAATTCTTTGTGTTTTCTCTTCAACATTCCATATGTTAAACTCTTCAATGCACAGCGAAATAAGTTAGTTCTTGTATGGCACTGCAAAACAACAAGTGCACGGCTTATATGTTATTCTTCAATTGCACGATGATAGGTCCGGTGCACAATGCACTGCAACAGCACATATGTAATCTCTTCATTGGACAACCTAATGAGTTAGACCTTCTATGCACTGTAATGCTCATGTTTACATGTTATATCTTCGATATACAACTGAAGTTAGCTGTTTTATGCAATGCAATAAACCAACCCATGTTACATGTGTTATTCGTCAACACACACCTGAATGAGTTATTGTATGCAAATACAACAAAACAAGTGCATAACTTATTCCTCAATTGCACACCGATCTCATGTGCAATGCAGTGCAACAGCATATATGTTATCTTAAGGGAATGAGTTAGTTCTTGTATGCATTGCATTGTAATGCATCTTCTTTGCTTTGCATTGTAATGCAAAGGTTCATATTATGTTATCTCTTCAATACACAAATGTATAAGTCAGTTGTATGCAAACCAATGCGATAGCACATATGGTAAAAAATGTCTTTTCAGTGCACAGAGGAATTATTTAGTAATAATGTGTTATCTCTTCAACAGCACATATGTTAACTCTTCGATGCACAAAGGTATGAGTTCTTGTATGCAATGCAACGCAACAAGTGCATAGCTTTATATATTATTCTTCATTGCACAACGATAGGTTCTGTGCGCAATGCACTGCACTGTAATGCATCTTCTATGCATTGTAATGCAACGGCGCATGTTATGTTATCTCTTCATTACAACAAATGTATAAGTTAGATGTATGCAAAGCTATAGCACATAAGTCATGTATTGTCTTTTCAGTGCAAAGTGCACTCTTCAACAGCACATATATTTAACTCTTAAACGCACAACGGAATTAGCACTTGAATGCATTGAAAAGCAACAAGTGAATAGCTTATATTTTATTCAATTGCACAACGATAGGTTGTGCAATTGTATCAATTCTGTATCATATTTTATCTCTTCATTGCACACAAATTAGTTTTCTATGCTAAGTTATATCGTTGATATTCAACGGAAGTTACTTGTTCATCGCAACGCATAATCTTCTATGCATTGTAATGCAAAAGCTCATGATATGTTATCTCTTTAATAAACACATGAATAAGTGAGTTGTATGCAAAGCAAAGCGTTAGCACATACGTTATGTATTCTTTTCAGTGCACAGAGGATTAAGCTCGATCTTCTATGCAATTCTATGTTATCTCTTCAACAGCACATGTTTAACTCTTCAATGCACGACGGAATGAGTTCGTTCTTGTATGCACTGTAACGCAACAAGTGCATAGCTTTTATATGTTATTCTTCATTGATATTCATTGTTCTTCATTGTTCTTAAATGTTATTCTTCATTGCACAACGATAGTTTCTGTGTTCAATGCACTGCAACAGCACATATTTTATCTCTTATTTGCACAACCAAATTAGTTAGATCTTCTATACTTTGTAATGCAAAAAGCTCATATTTTACAAGTAATATTTTCGATATACAACAGAAGATAATTGTTCATTGCAATGCAATGAAACAACGCTTATTTCATGCGTCATTCTTAAAATGCACATCTGAATAATTTAGTTCTTGTATGCAATGCAATACAAGGGCGCACGTTATGTCTTCTGTGCAAGAAAGGAATGTTAGCTCTTGTATGCAAATGCAACAGCACATATCTCTTCTATGCGAAAAGAATAAGTTTAGTGACCGTGAATGCAAATGTAATGCAGCAAATATGTGGTCATTTTTTCAATGTACAAGGGCATAAGCTATTTTTTTGTATGCAATGCAATAAAACAGAGAATGTCACGTATCATTCTTCAATGTAAAAGTCAATAAAAGTCAGGTTATGTATGCAATGTGTTAGCTCTTTAATGCACAACGTAAAGTTCTTGCATGCAGTGCAATGAAAAAGTGTATATATCATGTCATTCTTAAATGAAAAATTGAATGTTTTGTACGCAATGCAATGCGAAATCAAATATGTTACCTCTTTCAGCAGCATGTTAATCTTTCAATGCACACCGGAATCAAGTAGTTCAAGTGCATATATTATATGCTATTCTTCAATTCCACATTTGCGCTTTTGCATGGCCTTGTCTACATGCACTAAGTTACTCGGTTGTGCATTTAAGAATAACACATGAAATATGTGGTGTTTCATTGGATTCCATAACACAACTAACATAATAGGTTGTATGTTGAAAAGATAACATGTAAAATATGAGCTTTATGTGCTTTAGGCATTACAAGGCATAGAAGAACTGACTCATTTGGTTGAGCAATGAAGAAACAACTTGTCCTATTGCAAGTGCATTGCTCACAGGATCCATCGTTGTGCAGTGAAGAATAACAACTATGCACTTAGTTTATTATGTTAGCAGTCCATATTTGACCTGCTGTTCATATTTCTGGCCTAAGATTCCTAGATCATGAACTTTCTATACAAACTCATTGCATTTTTCTGATGTCACAACAGCCATACATAAGTCCATTTGTGACCTACTGAACATATTTCTGGTCACAGTGTAGTCAATTTTAGACTTTCTGTATACAATCTAATGTTACATCAGAAAGACAGTAGTCCACATTTATCTAACTGAACATATTTCTGATTTAAAAAGTCGTCAATCATGAACTTATAGTCATTGATGACCTAATAGACAAAAATGCTTGCAAAAAAGTCTTAGAACCTGATCATTCTATACATATTCATTGACTACATTTAATGTTAAATTAGCCATTCAAAAGTCCATAATCTTAACTAATATCTGGACATATATTTCTAAAGAGTCGTCAATCTTGAAATTTCTGTTTCTACTCATTGACTCTGTCTTGTGATATGTCAGCCATACAGAAGTCCATATTTGACCTACTGAACATATTTCCTGCACTTGCAGGAACTTTCTATACATACTCTACAGACTAATTCTGATTATATATCAGCCGTTCAATAGTTCATATTTGACATTCTGAAATATTTCTGGCCCAAGAGTAATCGTTCACGAATATTCAAATCAATTTCATTCACTCTTTCTGATGTTACATCAGCCATCTTGGCAAGATCAGAAGAGAATGTACAGAAAATTCATGATGGAGGGCTCTTTTGCCAGAAATATGATCAGTAGGTTAAATCTGGACCTCTCTATGGCTGATGTAACATCAGAAAGAGTCAATGAAATTGATTTGAATATTCGTGAACGATTACTCTTGGGCCAGAAATATGTTCAGATCTTCAAATATGAACTACTGAATGGCTGATGTATAATCAGAATGAGTCAATGAATATGTATAGAAAGTTCATGATCTGTTTTGACAGAAATATATTCAGTAGGTCAAATGTGTACTTCTCTTGAACTTGAACATTCTGTACATATTCACTGGCTATTTCTGATTTTACATCAGTCAGAGAGTACTCCATATTCGACCTTCTGAACATATTTCTGACCAAAGAGTACTGTTTCATGATTTTCAAAACAAACTCATTGACTCTTTGTCATGTTACATCAGCCATAGAGAAGACCACATTTGACCTTCTGAACATATTTCTGAGATGGTCCTCACTGCAGAACACGAGATCCAGGGGGCGGGGTTGGATCTAGATCCAACTCCTCCCACTTGACATATCCCTAAACCTACTCATCTCCACCCCCTGGATCTAAACCTACCCATCTCCACCCCCTGGAGCTAGATCCAACTCCTCCCTCTTTACATATCCCTTAACCTACCCGTCTCTGCCCCCTGTGTGTTCTGCAGTGAGGGGCTACTGATATTTCTGGCAAAACATCCCTCGATTTTGAACTTTCTGTACATTCTCATGGACTCCTTCTTATGTTAAATCAGCCATACAGAAGTCCATATTTGACGTACTGAACATATATCTGGCAAAAGGGTCCTTGAAATTGAACATTCTGTACATATTCATTGGCTACTTCTGGACTCAAAGACCCAAAGAGCATGTATAAAAAGTTCATGATCAAAGACTCTTTTGCCAGAAATATGTTCAGTTGGTCAAATATGGACTTCTTCTATGGTTTACGTAACATCAGAATGAGGCAATGAGAATGTATAGAAAGTTCATGATCAAGGATTCTTGGGCCAGAAATATGTCGTTTAGGTCACATATGCACTTCTCTATCAAAGAAAAACAGTGCCAAAGAAGTGCTGCACGGGCTGTGAGTTCCGTCTCTGTGCTCTTTGGATGCAAGGGATAATTCAACTTGTAAACTTATGGATAATCCAAGACTCTCAACTCATGTAAAAAACTATTTTAAAAAGCCTTTATTTCATCTTGGCTAAATTTTAAAAATAGGTGACACGTACAGACTGCACACCTACACGTTGCGGCTGGTATTGCCTTCGTCAGGGTGTGAGTAACAACTGCCAACTGAAATATGTTCAGTGTGCACTACTCTATGGCTGACCTATCATCTGGAGTCAATGATTAGAAATAGAAAATTCATGATTGACTATTCTTTGGCCAGAAATATGTTCAGTAGGACAAATATGGACTACTCTCTGACTGACATAACATCAGAAATAGTCAATGAATATGTATAGAATGTTCAAGTTCGAGGACCCTTTTGCCAGTAATATGTTCAGTAGGTCAAATATGGACATCTGTATGGCTGATTTAACTCCAAAAGGAGCCTATGATTATGGATAGTACATTCATATATGAAGACTCATCAACTAACAATATGTTCAATAGGTCAAATATGGACATCTATATGGCTGACGTATCATCAGAAGGAGTCAATGAGTGTTATAGAAAGATCATTATTGACGACTCTTTGGCCTGAAATATGTTCAGTAGGTCAAATATAGACTACTGTCTGTCTCATATAACATAAAATGTAATCAATGAGATGACACAGAAAGTTTATGATCGAGGGCTGTTTTGACAGAAATATGTTCAGTAGGTCAAATGTGGACATCTATATGGCTGATGTCCCGTGACCAAGGACTCTTGGGCCAGATATATGTCCATTAGTTTAAATATGTACTTCTGTATGGCTGACGTAACATCAGAAGGAGTCAATGAGTATGTATAGAAAGTTCATGATTGAGGACTGTTGGGCCAGAAATATGTTCAATAGTTCAAATATTGACTACTTTATGGCTGACTTATCATCAGACAAGTCAATGAGTATGTTTTTAAAAAAGATCATGATCGAGAACTCTTGGGCCAAAAAAAGTTCAGATGTTCAAATATGGACTACTGAATGGCTGATGTATAGCCAGAATGAGTAAAAAGTATATGTATAAAAAGTTTACGATCGAGGAATCTTGGGTCAGAAATATGTAAAGCAGGTCAAATATGGACTGCTAACACAATAAACTAACAAGTGCATAGCTGATGTTATTCTTAATTGCACAATGATAGATCCTTGAGCAATGCACCGCAATAGGACATGTTGTTTCAATGATCAACCAAATGAGTTAGTTCTTCTATGTACTGTAATGCAAAATCTCTTGTTTTACATGTTATCTCTTCAACATACAACGAATTAAGTTAATTGTGTTATGGAATGCAATGAAACACCGCATATTTCATGTGTTATTCTTAATTGCACAACTAATTAACTTAGTACTTGTACACAATGCCATGCAAAAGCGCATATGTGCAATTGAACAATTAACATATACGTTATGCACTTGTTGCTTTGCAGTGCATTCAAGAACTAACTCGTAACACATTGATTTCGATTGCATTGCGTACAAAACATTCCATTTTGCTTTTAAGAATGACATGAAATATACAGTTTTTCATTGAAGAGCTAACACATATATTTTCGCATTGCATTGCATACATATCCTGACTTGTGCATTGAAGAATGATACGAGAGACATTCTCTGTTTTTTTAACTAACTCATTCCGTTGTGCATTGAAGAGTTAATATATGTGCTGTTGAAGAGATAACACGTAGAATTGCATAAAGTTCTAACTTATTCCTCTGTGCATTGAAAAGACAAAATATGACATATGTGCTATAGCATTGCTTGGCACACAACAACTAAATGTTTCATTTGTGTATTGAAGAGATAACATAACATTGTAAATGAATTATAATGCAATGCATACAAGTAACTTATTCTGTTAAGATAACATATGTGCATTGCATTGCACATACGATCCAATGTTGTGCAATTGATGAATAACATATAAGCTATGCACTTTTTGCTTTGCAGTGCATACAAGAACTAACTCATTCCGTTGTGCATTGAAGAGTTAACATATGCGATGTTGAAGAGACAACTTCAATGCAATGAATAACGTTTCATTGCATTGCATACAAGAAATAGAGGTAACACTTTAGAATAATGGTCCGCCACTAATAAGTAACTATGCAGGAAGTAATGCAGGACTAAAGAGTAGTACTACATTAACACTTCAGCTACTACTATTAACTAATATAGAAACAAGCTTAACTAATCAGTAAGTAATATTAAATTTAAGGACTAAGATAGTTTCTTATTTGCCTTGTGTACAACGGAATGAGTTAGTTCTTATATGCACTGTAACGCAACAAGTGAACTGTGCACAACAGCACATATGTTATATGTTATTCTTCAATGCGCAACGTGTGTGCAATGCAATATAATAGCATATATGTTATCGCTTCATTGCACAACGGAATGGGTTAGTTGTTTGTTTGCCACGAAAAATGCAACTGAACATAGGTTGTCTTTTCAAATGCACAAAGGAATGAGTTCGATTTTGTGTGCAAATGCAACACCGTGTATATTGTTACATCTGTTCCAAAGCACAACGGACTGAGTCAGTTATTGTGTGCAACAAATACGTGTCATGTATGTCTCATGTGTCTCTTCAATGCAAAAGTCAATAAAAGTCAGGTTATGCATGCAATGCAATGCGAAAGTGTTAGCTTTTCAATGCACAACGGATTGAGTTAGTTCTTGCATGCAAAGCAATACAACTGCATATTTCATGTGTCATTCTTAAATCCAAATTTAATATGTTGGTCACGAACGCAATGCCAAATCAAATGTGTTGTGTTATCTCTTCAGTTGCACAGCGCTGGATCGTAAGTGCAATGCAATGCAAACAGTACATATTTTACCTCAACGAAATGAGTCAGTGCTTTTATGCATTGCATTATCATATATTCTATGCATTGTAATGCAAATGATCATATTATGTTATCTCTTCAATACACAGATGTATAGGTTAGTTAGTTGTATGCAAAACAATGTGAGTGGATATATGTTATGGGTTGTCTTTTCAGTGCCAGAGCATAGCTTATATGTTATTCTTCGTTGGACAACGTTAGGTCAATGCACTACAACAGCACATATGTTATCTCTTCATTGCACAATCAAATGAGTTAGATCTTCTGTGCAATTCTTTGTATCTCTTCAGCAGGACATATGTTAACTCTTCAATGCACAGTGGAATAAATTACTGCTTGTATACAATGCAACGAAATAAATGCATAGCTTATGTTATGTGCAAAGCTTATGCAATGCAACAGCACATATTTTTACCTTAACGGAATGAGTCAGTTCTTGTATGCATTGCATTATAATGCATCTATTCAATACACAGATGTATAAGTTAGTTGGATGCAAAGCAATGCGATAGCACATGTATCCGACAGTCTAAATATTTTATTGTGCTATGCGGCAAGTGCATAGTTTATATGTAATTCTAGATCTTAAGGATCTAGGATCAGTTAGATCTTTACGCAGTTCTATGTGTGATCTCTTCAACAGCACATACGTTCACTCTTCATTGCACAGTGGAATGAGGTAGTGCTTGTATACAATGCAAGGAAATAAGTGCATAGCTTATGTTATTCTTCAACTGCACAACGATAGGTCCTGTGTGCAAATGCAATGCAACAGCACATGTTATCTTAACGGAATGAGTTACTTCTTGTCTGCATTGCATTATAATGCATCTTCTAAGCATTGTAACGCAAAGGCTATTATCATGTTATCTCTTCTATAAACGAATGTATAAGTTAGTTGTTTGCAAAGCAATGCGACAGCATACATGTTATTGTGTTTTCTTTTCAGTGCACAGATCTTTATGCAATTCTATGTGTGATCTCTTCAACAGCACATACGATAACTCCAATGCACAATGGAATGAGTTAGTTCTTGTATGCACTGCAACGCAACAAGTGCATAGCTTAAATGTTATTTATCTTTGCACAACGAAGATAAATAGACAGCAACAGCACATATGTTATCGCTTCATTGTACAACGTTGGATCGTATGTGCAATGCAACAGCACATTATGTCGTCTTAATGGAATGAGTTAGTTCTTCTATGCATTGTTATATGCAAAGGCTCATGTTGTTATCTCTTCAGTGCCCAAATGTATAAGTTAGCTGTATGCAAAGGAATGCGATAGCACATATTATTGTGTAGTCTAAATATTTTATTGTGCTATGTTGTTGCATAGCTTATATCTTATTCTAGATCTTAAGGATCTAGGATCAGTTAGATCTTTATGCAATTCTATATGTGATCTCTTCAACAGCACATGTTAACTCTTCAATGCACAATGGAAAGAGTTAGTTCTTGTATGCACTGCAACGCAAAGAGTGAACTATGCGCATTGCACTGCAACAGCACATATGTTATCTCTTTATTGCACAACAAATAAATAAATTAGATATTCTATGCATTGCAATGCAAAATGCTCATATTATATATTTAATATCCAGTGGTTAGCAAAGTTAGTTGTTTTATGCAATGCAATTACGTGTTATTCTTCAATTACGCAACACAATGCAGTACATATTTCACCTTAACGGAATGAGTCAGTGCTTGCATCCACTGCATTATACTCCATATTCTATGCATTTTAACGCAGAGGATCATATTATGTTATCTCTTCAATACACAAAAGTATAATTTAGTTAGTTGTATGCAAAGCAATGCGAGAGGACATATGTTATGGGTTGTCTCTTCAGTGCATAGAGCATAGCTTAAATGTTATTCTTCATTGCACAACGATAGGTTCTGTGTGCAATGCACTGCAACAGCACATATTTTATTTCTTCATTGCACAAACCAAATGAGTTAAATCTTTTGTGCAATTCTATGTATCTCTTCAACAGCACGTTAACCCGTCAATGCACAGAGGAATCAAGTAGTTCAAGTGCATATATTATATATGTGATTCTTCAATCCCACATTTGCACTTTTGCATAGCATTGTCTACATGTACTGTTACTCGGTTGTATTTAAGAATAACACATGAAATATGTGGTGTTTCATTGGATTTCATACAACTAACTTAATAGGTTGTATGTTGAAAAGATAACGTAAAATATGAGCTTTATTGCTCAAATGAGTAGGTATTTGAGCAGGACTCATTTGGTTGAGCAATGAAGAAACAACTTGTCCTATTGCAGTGCATTGCTCACAGGATCTATCGTGCAGTGAAGAATAACAGCTAGGCACTTAGTTTATTATGTTAGCAGTCCATATTTGACCTGCTGTACATATTTCTGGCCCAAGATTCCTAGATCATGAACTTTCTATACCAAACAGAAGTCCATTTGTGACCTACTGAACATATTTCTGGTCACAGTGTAGTCAATTTTAGACTTTCTATATACAATCTGATGTTACATCAGAAAGACAGTAGTCCACATTTATCCAACTGAACTTATAGTCATTGACTACTTCTGACGATATCAGCCAAACAGTAGTCCATATTTGACCTAATGGACAAAAAAGCTTGTAAAAAAGTCTTAGAACTCGAACGTTCTATACATATTCATTGATTACATCTGATGTCACATCAGCCATTCAGAAGTCCATAATATTACCTTATATCTGGACATATATTTCTCAAGAGTCGTCAATCTTGAACATTCTATTTCTACTCAATGACTCCTGCTTTTGATATGTCAGCCATACAGAAGTCCGTATTTGACCTACTGAACATATTTCTGGCAAAAAAAAAATCTGACTTACATATTAATTGACTACTTCAGATGTTACATCAGTCAGAGAGTAGTCCATGTTCGACATTCTGAACATATTTCTGGCTCAAGAGTACTCATTCATAAACTTTCAAAACAAACTCATTGACTCTTTCTGAAGTTACGTCAGCCATAGAGTCCACATTTGACCTACTGTTCATATTTCTGGCAAAAGAGCCCTTGATCATGAACTTTCTGTACATTCTCTCTGATTCCTTCTGATGTTAGACAGTAGTCCATATTTGATATACTGAACTTATTTCTCACCAAAGAGTCGTCAAGCGTGAACTTTCTATTTCTAATCAATGACTCCTTCTGATGATACGTCAGCCATACAATAGTGTATATTTGACCTAATGGACATATTTCTGGCCCAAGAGTCCTCGATCATGAACTTTTTATACAAACTCATTGACTCCTTTTGATGTTGCGTCAGCCATTCAGTTGTCCATATTTGACCTTCTTAAATTTCTGTCCCAAGAGTCTTTGATCTTGAACTTTTTATAAAAACTCATTGACTCCTTTTGATGTTGCGTCAGCCATACAGAAGTCCATATTTGACCTAATGGATATATATTTGGCTCTAGAATTGTCGATCTTGATCTTTGTATTTCTACTCATTGACTTCTTCTGATGATACATCAGCCATACAGTAATTCATATTTGACCTATTGAACATATTGTTAGTTGATGAGACTTTAAATATGAATGTACTATTCATAATCATAGGCTCCGTCTGAAGTTAAATCAGTCATAGACAAGTCCATGTTTGACCTTCTGAACATATTTCTGGCCAAAGAGTACTGTTTCATGAATTTTCAAAACAAACTCATTCACTCTTTGTGATGTTACATCACAACATATTTCTGACAAAACCCCCCTCAAGCATAAACTTTCTGTGCAGTCTCATTGATTCCTTTTAATGTCATAACAGACAGACAGTAGTCCATGTTTGACTTACTGAACATATTTCAGGCCAAAGAGTCATCAATCATGAACTTTCTATACTCATTGACTTCTGATGTTACATCAGCCATTCAGTAGTCCATAATTGTCGTTCTGAACATATTTCTGGCCCAAGAGTACTCGTTCATGAACTTTAAAAACAATTTCATTGACTCTTTCCGATGTTACATCAGCCAATCAGAAGTCCATATTTGATGTAATGGACATATATCTGGCCCAAGAGTCGTAGATCTTGAACTTTCAATTTCCATTCATTGACTCCTTCTGAAGATTCGTCAAACATACAGTAGTCCATATTTGACCTAATGGACATATTTTGGGCCAAGGAATCCTCAATCTTGAACTTTTTTATACATACTTTTTATATGTAATTATTTTTTTTATACATCAGTCTGATGATACGTCAGCCATTAAGTAGTGAATATTTGACTTACTGAACATATTTTTGGCCGAAGAGTCCTCGATCATGAACTTTGTGAAATATGTCTATCAGGTCCAATATGGACTTCTGTATGGCTGATTTAACTTCAGAAGGAGCCGATGATTATGGATTGTACATTCATATATGAAGACTCATCAACTAACAATACATTCAATAGGTCAAATATGGACTACGGTATGGCTGAAGTATCATCAGAAGGAGTGAATGAGTATGTTATAGAAAGTTCATGATCCAGGACTTATCAAAAATGTGTTCATTACGTCTAATTTGGACTTCTGTATTGCTGAATTAACATCAGATGGAGTCATTATGTATAAAAATTTTCAAGATTGAGCACTCTTTGGACAGAAATATGTCAATTACGTCATATATGCACTACTGTATTTCTGATGTATCATCAGAAGGAGTCTATAAACAGAAATAGAAAGTTCAAGATCGACGACTCTTGGGCCAGATATATATGTCCATTACATCTAATATGGACTTCTGAATGGTTGATGTAACATCAGAAGGCATCAATGAGAATGTATAGAAAGTTCATTATTGAGGTCTCTTTTGCCAGAAATATGATCAGTAGGTCAAATGTGGTTTTCTCTATGGCTGATGTAACATCAAAAAGAGTCAATGAGTTTGTTTTGAAAGTTCATGAACAAGAACTCTTGGGCCAGAAATGTGTTTATTAGATCTTATCTTGGCTTCTGTTTGATTAAAGTAACATCAGAATTAGTCATGTATAAAAAAGTTCAAGATCGAGTACACTTTGGCCAGATATATGTCCATTAGGTCAAATATGCACTACTGTATGGCTGACGTAAAATCAGAAGGAATCAATGCGTAGAAGGAATCAATAAGAATGTACAGAAAGTTCATGATCGAGGGCTCTTTTGCCAGAAATATGATCAGAAGGTCAAATATGGACTACTGAATGGCTGATGTAACATCAGAAGGAGTAAATGAGTATGTCCAATAAAGTTCACGATCGCGCACTCTTTGACCAGAAATGTTCATTAGGTCAAATATGCACTACTGTATTGCTGACATATCCTTCTCAATGAGTAGAAATAGAAAGTTCAAGATCGACGACTCTTGGGCCAGATATATGTCCGTTAGTCAAATATAGACTTCTGAATGGTTGATGTATCATCAGAAGAATTAAATGAGAATGTCCAGAAAGTTCATGATGGAGGGCTCTTTTGCCAGAAATATGATCAGTAGGTCAAATGTGGCTCTATGGTTGATGTAACATCAGAAAGAGTCAATAAAATTGTTATGAAAGTTCATTAACGACTACTCTTGGGCCAGAAATATGTTCAGATAGTCAGCTATGGACTACTGATTGGCTGATGTATAATCAGAACAAGTCAATGAGACCGCACAGAAAGTTTATGATCCAGGTCTGTTTTGCCAGAAATATGTTCAGTAGGTCAAATGTGGACTTTTCTACGGCTGATGTAACGCTGAAAAGAGTGAATGAGTTTGTTTTGAATATTAATGAATTCTTGAGCCAGATATATGTCCAATATGGTAAAATATGGACTTATGTATGGCTGATGTAACGTCAGAAGGAATCAATGCGTATGTATTGAAAGTTCATGATCGATGTGTCTTGGGCCAGAAATATGTTCAGTAGGTCAAATATGGACTTCTGTGTGGCTGATTTAACTTCAGAAGGAGCCTTTGATCATGGATAATACATTCACATATGACGACTCATCGATTAACAATATGTTCAATAGGTCAAATATGGACTTCTGCATGGCTGATGTAACCGCAGAAGAATTTGTGTGTATATAAAGTTCATGATCGACGACTCCTGGGCCTAAAATATGTTCAGCGGGTCAAATATGGACTGCTAACACAATAAACTAACAAGTGCATAGCTGATGATTTCATGTGTTCATTTTTTCAATGAACCACCTTCTTCAATGATCCACCAAATTAATTAGTTGTTCTATGTACTGTAATTGAAAAGCTCTTGTTTTACGTTACTTCTTCAGCATACAACGAATTAAGTTAGTTGTGTTATGGAATGCAATGAAACCGCATATTTCATGTGTTATTTTTAAATGCAAAACTAAGTAACTTAGTTCTTGTACTAGTAACTTGTACGCAATGCCATGCAAAATATGTGCAGTTGAACCATAACATATACGTTTATGCACTTGTTGCGTTGCAGTGCATTCAAGAACTAATTCGTATCACATTTGATTTCCATTGCATTGCGTACAAAACATTCCATTTTGCATTTAAAGAATGACATGAAATATACAATTTTTCATTTCACTGCATGCAAGAACTAAGGTTGCAAAAAAAAAAAAAAAAAAAAAAAACTAAGGTTGTGCATTGAAGGCTAACACATATATTTTCGCAATGCATTGCATACATAACCTGACTTGTATTGACTTTCTCATTGAAGAACGATACAAGAGACATTCTCTGTTTTATTGCATTGCATACAAGAAATTGCTTATTTCTTTGTACATTGAAGACATGACACATCACATATTTGCTGCACCGTACTTGCATTCAAGTAAGTACGGGTAAACTTATTCTTTACGCGTTGAAGAGATAACATATGTGCTGTTGCATTTGTATACAAGAGCTAAATTATTTGTTGTGCATTTTAAGAAAAAAATGAAATATGCGTTGCAATGAACAATTAACTTTTGTTGTATATCAAAGATATAACTTGGAACATATGAGCTTTTAGCATTACAATGCATAGAAAACTAATTTGTGTGCAATGAAGAGATAAAATATGTGCTGTTGCAGTGCACTTCACACAGAACCTACCGTTGTGCAATTGAAGAATAAAATACATGCTATGCACTTGTTGCTTTATAATGCATGCAAGTGCTAATTCCGTTGTGCATTGAAGAGTTAAACATATGTGCTGTTGAAGAGTGCACTGTGCACTGAAAAGACAATACATATGTGCTATAGCTTTGCTTTGCATACAACTAACTTATACATTTGTTGTAACGAAGAGATAACATAACATGCGCCTTTGCATTACAATGCATAGAATTTGCATTTACAGTGCAATGCATACTTGGGGCCTATAAAGCTATAAAGCGCGCGCACGCACAGATTTGATCTTAGAGTGTGCGTACGCATAAATCCACGCCAACGCTCATATTTATAAAAACGGTCTTTGACGTGGAAAAGTGCTTAAGAGCCACGTCAGGGTCTGAGCAGACGTACGCACTTTTCCTGGTCAGATTACTGCAGGTTTTTGGAAATCTAAGCTATTCTTGCAGTTCGCTAAGGATTTGGACGATGACTGGTGATCTTTTATATGTAAATGACATTAGTGTCTTTTAAAACGCGGAGAACTGAAACCATTCTGCTGCGCGCAAGTTCAAGATCATTTGCGATTTATAAATTTCACATCTGAAAGAGAGGCGTATGCTCGTTTTCTGTGTGTACGTTCATTCTATGAATCACACGTACGCACATCGGAGAAATGATCGTAAGATCAAATTTAGGACGGTTTCTGCGCAACATTTTATAAATTAGGCCCCTGAACTAACTCATTCCGTTAAGATAACATATGTGCTATTGCATTACATTGCACATACGATCCAACGTTGTGCAACTGAAGAATACATATACGTTATGAACTTGTTGCGTTGTGTTGTATACATGAACTAACTCATTCAGGTGTGCGTTGAAGAATAACACATGTAATAAATATGGGGTGTTTCATTGCATTGCATAAAACAACTAACTTCCGTTGTATATCGACGATATAACATGTAACGAGAATTTTGCATTACAAAGCATAGAAGATCTAGCTCGTTTTGTTGTGCAATGAAGAGATTACATATGTGCTGTTGCATTGCGTTGCGCACAGAACCTATGAATGAATAACATATAAGCTATGCACTTGTTGCGTTGCATTGCATACAAGAACTAACTCATTCCGTTGTGCATTGAAGAGTTAACATATTGTGCACTTGAAGAGATGACAAGGAGAATTGCATAAAGTTCTATCTTAATCCTTTGTGCATTGAAACGACAAAACATGACATATGTGCTATTGCATTGCTTGGCACACAGTAACTGACTTTTTCATTTGTGTATTGAAGAGATAACATAACATGAGCCTTTTTCATAGAAAATGCATTATAATGCAATGCATACAAGTAACTTATTACGTTAAGATAACATATGTGCATTGCATTGCACATACGATCCAACGTTGTGCAATTGAAGAATAACATAATTGCGTTACAGTGCATTCAAGAACTAACTCAATCCGCTTTGCATTGAAAAGTTAACGTGTGTGCTGTTGAAGATATAACACGTAACACGTGATTTCGCATTACATTGCGTACAAGAACAACTACAACTATTTTGCATTTGAGAATGACATATGAAATATACACTTTTTCATTCTACTGCATGCAACAACTAACTTAATCCGTTGCACATGTTTTTTTTTTTTTTTTGCATTGCATTGCATACATAACATGACTTTTATTGACTTTTGCATTGAAGAATTGCATACTATTACTTTGTACATTGAAGAAATGACACATCACATGTTTGCTGTATTGCATTTGCTTTCACTAAACATTCTATTACGCATTGAAGAGAAAACATATGTGCTGTTGCATTTGCATACAAGAGCTAACATTCCTTTCTGCACTGAACGTGACAACATGTGGCGCACTTGCATTGCATTGCATACAAGAACTAAATTATTCAGATGTGCATTTTAAGAATAACAAATTAAACATGCGTTGGTTGTTTCCATTGCATTGCATAAAATAATAACTTGTAACATGAGCATTTTGCATTACAATGCATAGAAGGTCTAACTAATTTGGTTGTACAATGAAGTGATAAAATATGTGCTGTTGCAGTGCATTGCACACAGAACCTATCGTTATGCAATGAAGAATAACATAATATGCTATGCACTTGTTGCTTTGCTGTGCATACAAGAACTAACTCATTCCGTTGTGCATTGAAGAGTTAAACATATGTGCTCTTTGAAGAGATAACACAGAATTGCAAAAAAGATCTAACTTATTCCACTGAAAAGACATTTTTAACATATGTGCTATCGCATTGCTTTGCATACAACTAACTTATACATTTGTGTATTGAAGAGATAACATATTGCATTGCATTGCGTACCGGACCCTATCATCGTGCAATTAAGAATAACATATAAGCTATGCTTGTGCATTGCACTGGACATACGATTCAGCGTACTGTAATTGAAGAATAACATATAAGCCATGCACTTGTTGTTTTGCAGTGCATACAAGAACTAACTAATTCCGCTGTGCATTGAAGAGTTAACATATGCGATATGCGATTCTTCATGTGAATTGGGCCTTAAGTTAGCTCTTGTATGCAAATGCAACAGCAAATGTATTATCTCTTCAAGATAAGAAGTTAGATCGTGTATGCAATGCAGCAAATATGTGATGTTATCTCTTCAATGTACAAAGGAATGTCAATGTAAATGTAAAACGGAATAAGTTAGTCAAGTATACAATGCAATGCGAAATCAAATATGTTATGTGTTATCTCTTCAATACACAACAGAATGAGTTAGTTATTGTACAGAAGGCAAATAAACGTTGCCTTGTGTACAATAACTTCAATGAGTTAGTTCTTGTATGCACTGCAACGCAACAAATGAACTGTACGCAACAGCACATATGTTATATGTTATTCTTCAATGCGCAACGTGTGTGCAATGCAATATAAACAGCATATATGTTATTTCTTCATTGCAGAACGGAATGGGTTCGATTTTGTATGCAAATGCAACAGCGTATATACTGTTATATCTGTTCAAAGCACAACGGACTGAGTCGGTTATTGTGTGCAACAAATACACGTGTCATGTATGTCTCATGTGTCTCTTCAATGCAAAAGTCAATAAAAGTCAGGTTATGCATGCAATGCAATGCGAAACATACGTGTTAGCTTTTAAATGCACAACGGAATGAGTTACTTGTATGCACTGCAACCCAACAAGTGAACTGTGCGCAACAGCACATATGTTATGTCTTTATTGCACAAAAAAATGAATTAGATCTTCTTTGCATTGCAATGCAAAATGCTCGTGTTATCAAAGTTAGTTGTTTTATGCAATGCAATGAAACAACCCATTTTACATGGTGTTATTCTTCAATTCACATCTGAATGAGTTAGTTCTTGTATACAATGCAACGCACCAAGTGCATAGCTCATGTTATTCTTCAATTGCACAGCGTTGGATCGTATGTGCAATGCACTGCAACAGTACATATTTTACCTTAACGGAATTAGTCAATTCTTGTATGCATTGCATTATAATGCATATTCTATGCATTGTGTAATGCAAAGGATCATATTATGTTATCTCTTCAATACACAAATGTATAGTTAGTTAATTGTATGCAAAGCAATGCGAGATGACATATGTTATGGGTTATCTTTGCAGTGCACAGAGCATTGCTTATATGTTATTCTTCGTTGCACAACGTTAGGTTCTGTCAATGCACTACAACAGCATTGCACAATCAAATGAGTTAGAGCTTCTGTGCATTTTTTTTTGTGTTATCTCTTCAACAGGACATATGTTATCTCTTCAATGCACAGTGGAATAAGTTAGTGCTTGTATACAATGCAACGAAATAAGTGCACAGCTTATGTTATTCTTCAATTGCACAACGTTGGATCGTATGTGCAATGCAATGCAACAGTATATATTTTACCTTAACGGAATTAGTCAGTTCTTGTATGCATTGCATTATAATGCATATTCTATTATATATTATATTATGTTATCTCTTCAATACACAAATGTATAGTTAGTTAGTTGTATGCAAAGCAATGCGAGATGACATATGTTATGGGTT
Organism: Mylopharyngodon piceus; assembly: GCA_039654765.1. Lineage (NCBI taxonomy): Eukaryota > Metazoa > Chordata > Actinopteri > Cypriniformes > Xenocyprididae > Mylopharyngodon > Mylopharyngodon piceus. The sequence continues at coordinate 28,917,610 of CM077438.1, read as the reverse complement.
ATCTTTTCAGTGCACAGAGCATATCTTATATGTTATTCTTCGTTGCACAACGTTAGGTCCTGTCAATGCACTACAACAGCACATATGTTATCTCTTCATTGCACAATCAAACGAGTTAGATGTTCTGTGCAATTTTTTTGTGTCATCTCTTCAACATATGTTATCTCTTCAATGCACAGTGGAATAAGTTACTGTTTGTATACAATGCAACGAAATAAGTGCACCGCTTATGTTATTCTTCAATTGCACAACGATAGGTCCTGTGTGCAAATACAATGCACAGCACATATGTTATCTTAACGGAATGATTTATTTCTTGTATGCATTGCATTATAATGCATCTTCTATGCATTGTAATGCAAAGCTCAAGTTGTTATCCCCTCAATACACAAATGAATTAATTGTTGTGTTCCAATCAACGCGATGCATTGTAATGCAAAGGCTAATATCATGTTATCTCTTTAATAAACAAATATTTAAGTTAGTTGGATGCAAAGCAATGCGATTAGCTCATGTCTTATTGTGTTGTCTAAATATTTTATTGTGCATAGTGCATAGTTTATATGTTATTCTAGATCTTAAGGATCTAGGACCAGTTAGATCTTTATGCAATTCTATGTGTGATCTCTTCAACAGCACATATGTTAACTCTCCAGTGCACAGTGGAATGAGTTAGTGCTTGTATACAATGCAATGAAACGTGCATAGCTTACATAAGCTATGCACATGTTTCATTGCACAAGGTTGGATCGTATGTGCAAAAATACAATGCAACGGCACATATGTTATCTTAACGGAATGAGTTAGTTCTTGTATGCATTGTACTATAATGCATCTTCTATGCATTGTAATGCAAAGGCTCATGTTGTTATCTCTTCAATACCCAAATGAACAAGTTAATTGTGTGCAAATCAATGCATTGCATTGTAATGATCTCTTCAACAGCACTCTTCAATGCACAACGGAATGAGTAAGTTCCTGTACGCACTGCAACGCAACAAGTGCATAGCTTATATGTTACTCTTCATTGCACAACCGAATTAGTTAGATCTTCTATGCAATGTAAAATGCTAATTTTTGTTACGTTATGTCTTCGATATACAACGGAAGTTAATTGTTTTTTGCAATGGAATGAAACAACGCATATTTCATGTGTTGTTCTTAAAAGCACATCTGAATAATTTAGTTCTTGTATGCAATGCAATGCAAAGCAAGGGTGCATATGTAATGTGTTAGCTCTTCAATATACAAAGGAATAAACATGCAATACAATGAAACAGAGAATGTCTCGTGTCACTCTACAATGCAAAAGTCAGGTCATGCATGCAATGCATACATATGCATACAACATATGTGTTAGCTCTTCAATGCACAACGGATTTAGTTAGTTCTTGCAGGCAGTGAAATAAAACTATGCATATTTCATGTGTCATTCTTAAATGCAAAATGGAAATAAGTTGGTCTCGAAAGCAATGCAATTCTATGTGTGATCTACAATACACAATGGAATGAGTTAGTTCTTGTATGCACTCGTATGCACTGCAAGGCAACAAATGCATAGTTATATGTTATTCTTCATTGCTATGTTATGTGTTATGTCTTCAGTGCATAAAGTGCATAAAATGTTAGCTCTTGTATGCAAATGCAACAGCACATATGTTATCTATTCAGAGCGTAAAAGAACAAGTTAGTGATCGTGTTTGCAATACAATGCAACAAATATGTGATGTGTAGGAAGAGGAAAAGAATAAGCTATTTCTTGTATGCAATGCAGAGAATATCTCAATGTGTCATTCTTCAATGCAAAATTCAATAAAAGTCAGGCCATGTATGCAATGCAATGCGACAGGACATATATGTTAGCTCTTCAATGCACAACGGAATAAGTTATTTCTTGCATGCAGTGCAATGAAATAATGTATATTTTATGTGTCAAATGGAATGGAATAAGTGAAATAAGTTGGTCTTGAACGCAATGTATACGCAAGTATGTCATGTATACAAATCGAAATGAGTTAGTTCTTGTGCTTATGTAACGAAACATGCAACGAAACAAGTGCATAACATAACATGTTATTCTTCAGTTTCAAACGTTGGATCGTATGTGCAATGCAATGCAACAGCACATATGTTATCTTAACGGAATGAGTTAGTTATTGTATGCTTTGTATTATAATGCATCTTTTATGCATTGTAATGCAAAGGCTCATATTGTGTTATCTCTTCAATTTGTATTCTCTTTGTATGCAAAGCAATGCGATGGCACATATATGTAACGTATTGCCTTTTCAGTACACAGAGAAATGTTAGATCTATGCAATTCTATGTGTTACCTCTTCAACAGCACATTTGTTAACTCTTAATGCACAACGGAATGAGTTCTTGTATGCACTGCAACGCAACTAGCTAGTGTTATTCCTCATTGCACAACGATAGGTCATCTTCAATGTACTAAAGGAATAAGCTATTTCTTGTATGCAACGGAGATTGTCTTATGTGTCATTCTTAAATGCAAAAGTCAGGTCATGTGTGCAAATACAATGCAAAAGAACGTGTTAGCTCTTTAATGCATAACGGATTAAGTTAGTTTTTGTATGCAGTGCAGTGAAACAGTGTATATATTTCATGTGTCATTCTTAAATGCAAAATTGAATAAGTTGTTCTCGAACGCAATGCAAATGCGAAATCAACCGTGTTATGTGTTATCTCTTCAACAGCACACGTTAACATATGTTAATTGCATTTATTGTTTCATTGCATTTATTAGCACAACTAACTTAATCCGTTGTATATCGACCATATAAGCATATATGAGCATTACAATGCATAGAAGAACTAACTCATTTGGTTGTGCAAGGAAGAAATAGCATATGTTCTGTTGCAGTGCATTGCACACAGGACCTATCGTTGTGCGCGATTCTCTCTTGAATCGATTCTGAGCTTAGTTTTTGACAGCAGATGGCACTCTAGGATAGTTTTAAACATGAGTGCTCGTTGCGTTCGGCTATGTACTTGCACCTCAGAATGCTTTTATGACGCGAGATTAATGTAAACAGCCCACTGCAAACACCCTTGTAATTCGCTTCAATCTTTTCGAATTTTATGAATGATTCAAGTGGTGTGTGTAAGGAATTGGAAGCAAGCAGAGTACGGCTGTTTGTAAAGCACGTAGTGCCATCTGCTGTTAAAACTATGCTCAGGATCGATTCGAGAGAGAATCGCGATGCATTCGGAAAATTTTAGAATCGATCCAGAATCATTTCTCGATTCGCGATTCAACGATAGCCTATATTGTCCCAGTCCTATAAAAGATTCCTTCAGATTCCTTCATTTGGTTGTGCATTGAAAGAGATAACATATGTGCTGTTGTAGTGCATTGCACACAGGACCTATCGTTGTGCAATGAAGAATAACATATAAGCTATGCACGTTTCGATGCATTGTATACAAGCACTAACTCATTCCACTGTGCATTGAAGAGTTAACATATGTGCTGTTGAAGAGATCACACATAGAATTGCATAAAGATCTAACTGGTCCTAGATCCTTAAGATCTAGAATAACATATAAACTATGCACTATGCACAATAAAATATTTAGAAAACACAATAACACATGAGCTAATCGCATTGCTTTGCATCCAACTAACTTAAACATTTGTGTATTGAAGAGATAACATAATATGAGCCTTTGCATTTACAATGCATGGCGTTGATTTGCACACAACAACAAACATTCATTTGGGCACTGAAGAGATAACAACATGAGCCCTTCAGATTGTGCAGTCTGATGTGTAACTAATATTGCACTGCATAACTTATTCACTTGTGCAGTGAAGAAAAACAAAAACACGTTATGATGTATTTGCATTGCATACAAGAACTAACATTTCTTTTTGCTTTGGAGATAGCACAGAACATACAGTGCTATTGCAACTGTATTGCATACAAAAACTAACTTATGCAGTTCTGCATTTAAGAAAAACATTAAAATTGTTCTGTTTCATTGCATTGCAAGCAAGATCTAACTTATTCCGTTGCGCATTTAAGAATAACTCATGAAATATGCACTGTTTCCTTGCATTGCATGCAAGAACTAACTGAATACATTGTGCATTGAAAAACAACATATTGTAAGATAGTTCCTGTAGACAACAAAGAAACAAGTGCTTATATGTTTATAAGCACTTGTTTCTTTGTGTTGTCTGCAGGAACTATCTTATCTTTCTTTGTGCATTGAAGAGCTGACCCATAATGCCTTGGTGTTGCATTGCTTACAGACTTTTGTTGACTTTTGGATTGAAGAATGACACATAAGACATTCTCTGTTTCATTGCATTGCATACAAGAAATAGCTTATTCCTTTGTACATTGAAGAGATAACGCATCACATATTTGCTGCATTGCATACACTATATTACTAACTTATTATTTTATGCATTGAAGGTGTTTCATTGCATTTAATAACACTGTTATTAAAATGCTGCTGTTGCATTTGTTTCAATTTGCATATACAAGAGTTGTTGCATTTGCATAGAGCTTTCTGCACTGAAGACAAATCACATAACATATGCACTTTTGCACTGCATTGCATACAAGAACTAAATTATTCAGTTGTGCATTTATGAATAACACATGCATTGTTTCACTGCATTGCAACTTCTTCCATTGTATATTGAAGTATACATGTAACATAAGCATAGTGCATTACAATGCATTGAAGATCTAACTCATTTGGTTGTGCAATGAAGAGATTGCAGTGCATTTACATTTTACATTTACATTTCATCATTTAGCAGATGCTTTTCTCCAAAGCGACTTACAAATGAGAACAACAGAAGCAATCAAATCAACATGAGTGCAACGGTATGCAAGTGCCATGTCAAGTCCCAGTTATTCCATCTGGATCTGGTGATTAACTGTCTCAAAGGCAGCAGACAGATCCAGTGCATTGCAGACTGTCCAGTGCATTGCGCACATGACCAATCGTTGTGCAGTGAAGAATAAAATTCAAGCTATGCACTAGTTGCGATGCAGTGCATACAATAACTCATTCTATTGTGCATTGAAGAATAACATATAAGCTATGCACTTGTAGCGTTGCAGTGCATACAAGAAATAACTCATTCCGCGGTGCATTGAAGAGTTAACGTGCTGTTGAAGAGATTACACATAACACTTTTGATTGCGCATTGCATTGCATTCAAGATCAACTTATTCCATTTTGCATTTAAGAATGACACATGAAGAATGACGCATATTTGCACTGTTTCATTAAACTGCATGCAAGAACTATCTTAATCCGTTGTGTGTTGAAGAGCTAACACATTATGTGCTTTCGCATTGCATTGCATACATAACCTGACTTTAACTGACTTTTGCATTGAAGAATGACACAAGACATTCTCTGTTTCATTGCATTGCATACACGATCACTAACTTATTCTTTTACGCATTGAAAAGATAACGTGGTTTTGCATTGCATTGCATACAAGAACTAAATTATTCAGTTGTGCATTTAAGAATAACACATGAAATATGCGTTGTTTTGTTGCATTGCATAATTGAATTGCATTTGACTACTTCTGATGTTACATCAGCGAGACAGTAGTACATATTTGAACCACTTTTTTCTGGACTAATTTTTTTCTGGCCCAAGAGTCCTCGATCATGTACTTTCTACATATTCTTTGCCTCTTTCTGATGTTACATCAGCCATACAGAAGTCCATTTTTGACCTACTGAACATATTTCTGGCCAAAGAGTACTCGATATTAGACTTTATATATACACTCATTGACTCCTTCTGATGTTACTTCAGACAGACAGTAGTCCATATTTGACAAACTGAACAAATTTGGCCCAAGAGTCATAGATCATGAACTTTCTATTTCTACTCAGTGACTCCTTCATACATCAGCCATATGGTAGTCCATATTTGATGAACTGAAAGCATTTTCTCACCCAAAAGTCCTCTATCATGAAATTTTGTATACATACTTATTGCCTCTTTCTGATGTTACTTCCACCATAAATAAGCCCATTTGTTGACCTACTGAACATATTTCTGGCAAGTTAGTCCTCGATCTTGAACTTTCTGAACATACTCATTGGGTCCTTCTAATGTTTTTCAGCCATACATTAGAACACATTTCAACTATTGAACATATTTTTTGGCCAAAGAGTGCTCGATCTTGAACTTTTTTATACATACTTATTGAATCCTTCTGATGTAACGTCAACCATACAGTAGTCCATATTTAACCTACTGAACATATTTCTGGCCAAAGAGTACTTGATCTTAGACTTTCTATACACTCATTGATTCCTTCTGATGTTACATTAGATAGACAATATCTGACCAAACTGAACAAATTTCTAGCCCAACAGTCGTCAGTCATGAACTTTCTCATTGACTCCTTCTGATGATACGTCAGCCATAGAGAAATCCGTATTTGACCTACTGAACATATTTCTGGCAAAAGAGCCCTCGATCATGACCTTTCTATACATACTCATTGACTCCATCTGATGATACGTCAGCAATACAGTAGTCCATATTTGGACCTAATGGACATATTTCTTTGAAAAGAGTCTTTGAATTTGAACTTTCTATACCTTTACATTGACTAATTCTGAAGTTACATCAGCCAGACAGTAGTCCATATTCGACCTACTGAACTGATGTTACATCAGCCATACAGAAATCCAAATTTGACCTACTGAACATATTTCTGGCCCAAGAGTTGTCGATCATGAACTTTCTCATCAACTCATTCTGATGGTTACATCAGCACATATTTGACCTAATGGACATATTTCTGGCCAAAGAGTACTCGATCTTAAACTTTTCTATACATACTTATTGACTCCGTCTGATGATACATCAGTCATACGGTAGTCAATATTTCACCTATTGAACATATTTCTGGCCAATGAGTCCTCGATTATGAACTTTCTATACACTCAATCACTCCTTTTGATCCATACTTGACCTATTGAATATACTTTTGGCAAAAGAGCAAAAGAGTCATCGAACATGAACTTTCTATACATATTAATTGTTAGCCGATGAGTCTTAAAATATTAACATACTATACATTATCATAGACTCCTTCTGATGTTAAATCAGCCATGTTTATCCATGTTTGACCTACTGAACATATTTCAGGCCAAAGGGTCCTCGAACTTGAACTTTCTATACATATTCATTAACTACTTCTGATGTTACATCAGTCAGACAGTAGTCCATATTTGACCTACATACTGTATATCAGGCAAAAGAGTATTCAGTCATGAACTTTCAAAACAAACTCATTGACTCCTTCTGATGTTAAATCAGCCATACAGAAGTCCATATTTGACCTACTGAACATATTTCTGACAAAAACGTCCTTGAGCTTGAACTTTCTATACATCCTCATTGACTACTTCTGATGTTACATCAGCCAGACAGTAGTCCATATTCGACCTATTTCTGGCCAAAGAGTACTCGATCTTGAACTTTTTTTATACACACTTAATGACTCCTTCTAGTGTTACTTCAGCCAGACAGTAGTCCAAATTAGACCTAATGAACATATTTCTGGCAAATAAGTCCTCGATCATGAACTTTCTATAGCATACTCATTGACTTCATCTGATGTTACATCAGCCATAAAGTAGTCCATATTTGATGAACTTAAAACTTTTTCTGGCCCAAAGGTGCTCCATTATGAACTTTCTATACATACTCATTGCCTCTTTCTGATGTTACTTCAGCCATACAGACATAAAGACATTGTTGACCTACTGAACATATTTCTGTCAAATTAGTCCTTGATCTTGAACTTTCTGTAAATACTCATTGGGTCCATCTGATGTTTTTCAGCCATACATTAGGACATATTTGAGCTACTGAACATGTTTCTGGAAAAAGAGTACTCGATCTTGAACATTTTTATACATACTTATTGACTCCTGATGTAACGTCAGCCATACAGTAGTCCATATTTGACCTACTGAACATATTTCTGGCCCAAGAGTCCTCCTCGATCATGAACTTTTTATACATACTCATTGACTCCTGATGTTACATGGGCCATACAGAAGTCCATATTTGAACTAATTGACATATATCTGGCCAAAGAGTTGTCGATCTTGAACTTTCCATTTCTACTCATTGACTACTTCTGATGATACATCGGCCATGCAGTAGTCCAAATTTGACCTAATGGGCATATTTCTGGCCAAATAGTACTCGATCTTGAACTTTTTTATACATACTTATTGATTCTGTCTGATGACCAAATCCATATTTGACCTAGTGAACATATTTCTGGCAAAAGAGTCTTCGATCATTAACTAACAATCATTAACTTAATACAAACTTATTGATTCCTTCTGATGATACGTCAGTGGTACAGTATTGCATATTTGACCTAATGATGTCCATTAGGTCAAATATGCAATACTGTATGGCTGTTGTATCATTTCTGGCACAAGAGCTGCCAGTCATGATCTTTCTATTTCTACTTCTTGACTCCTTCTGATGATATGTCAGCCATACAGAAGTCCACATACAAACTCATTGATTCCTTCTAATGATACGTCAGCCGTACAGTATTGCATATTTGACCTAATGATGTCCATTAGCTGAAGTATGCAATATTGTACAGCTGACGTATCATTTCTGGAACAAGAGTCATCAATCATGATCTTTCTATTTCTTCTCATTGACTCCTTCTGATGATACGTCAGCCATACAGAAGTCCACATTTGACCTACTGAACATTTTTCTGGCCAAAGAGTACTCGATCTTGAACTTTCAATACACACTCATTGACTCCTGATGTTTACATCAGACAAAGAGTAGTCCATATTTGATCTACTGAACATATTTCTGGCCCAGGAGGCCTCGATCATGAACTTTCTATACATACTCATTGACTCTTTCTGATGATACATATTCATTGACTACTTCTGATGCTACATCTGACAGTGAGTAGTCCATATTTGAGCTACTGAACATATTTCTGGCCCAAGAGGCCTCGATCATGAACTTTCTATACATACCCAATTGCCTTATTCTGATGTTACTTCAGCCATACAGAAGCCCATGTTTGACTTACTGGCTTAACTCTTTCTGTTGTTACATTAGCCATATAGAAGTACACATTTGACCTACTGAACATATTTCTTGCAAAAAAGTCCTTGAACTCTAACTTTCTATACATATTCATTGACTACTGATGTGACATCAGACAGAGAGCAGTCCATATTTAACCTACTGAACATAATTTTGGCACAAGAGGTCTTGATCATAAACTTTCTATACATTCTCATTGACTCCTTCTGGTGATACGTCAGCCATACAGTAGTGCATATTTGACCTAATGAACAATTTCTGGCCAAAGAGTTCTGGAACTTAAACTTTTTATACATATTCATTGACTACTTCTGATGTTACATTAGTAAAACAGTTCAAAATTGTCCATTTGGTCAAATATGGACTTCTGTGTGGCTGACCAATCAATGAGTATAAATAGAAAGTTCATGATCAACGACTCTTGGGCCAAAAATATGTTCAGCTGGTCAAAAATGGACTTCTGTATGGCTGACATAACATCAGAAAGAGGCAATGAGTATGTATAGAATGTTCATGATTGAGGACTACTGGGCCAGAAAAATTTTTAAGTAGGTCAAATATGGACTACTGTCTGGCTGATGTAACATCAGAAGTAGAAGTACACTCTTGGGCCAGAAATATGTCCATTAGTTCAAATATGCAATTCTATGTGGCTGAATCAAGGAATCAATGAGTATGTACTCTTGGGCCAGAAATATGTCCAGTAGGTCAAATATGAATTTCTGTATGGCTAATGTAACATCAGTAGGAGTCAACGCGTATGTATAAAATGATCAAGATCAAAAATGGACTTCTGTATGGCTATTGTAACATCAGAAAGAAGCAATGAGTATGTATTGAAAGTTCAAGATAGAGTACTCTTTGGGCAGAAATTATCATGAATAAAAACAGGCATTGTATGAGTATCAGATGTAGACCCAAATAAATCTCTTCTGTTTTACTTGTTCATTAATACAAGAAAACAGAAGAGATTATATTGGCTGACATACCATCAGAAAGAGGCAATGAGTATGTACAAAAAGTTCATGATCGAAGACTCATTTTGCAAGAAATATGTTCATTAGGCCAAATATGCACTACTGTATGGCTGACATACCATCAGAAAGAGGCAATGAGTATGTACAAGAAGTTCATGATCGAAGACTCATTTTGCAAGAAATATGTTCATTAGGCCAAATATGCACTACTGTATGGCTGACATACCATCAGAAAGAGGGAATGAGTATGTAAAAAAAGTTAATAATCGACGATTCTTTGCCAGTAATATGTTCAGTTGGTCAAATATGAATTTCTGTATGGCTGATGTAACATCAGAAAGAGGCAATGAATATGTATAGAAAGTTCAAGTTATAGGACTGCAAGCAAATATGTCCATTAGGTCAAATATGGACAACTGTGTGGCTGACATATTATCAGAAGGAGGAATGGGGGCACTTGATATTCAACAATATTTTTGAACTGCCTGCATTGACACCATTGTATGCGAAATGAACTGGGCTAGACAATGACATCACTGTTTTCTCCTGAGCTGCTGTGTAGATAAATTAAGTAAATTAATAACTAATGATTTTTTACAATGGGAATGAATCAATACTGAACTTACTTAAGTTGGACAATGACACCAATTTCTTCTAGAGCTGCTGTGCAGCCAAAATTGTTTTCCTGTTATCACTGTAAAGCTGCTTTGACACATTCTGCATTGTAAAAAGCGCTATGTAAATAAAGATGACTTGACTTGATGTAACATCAGATGGAGTATGTTATAGAAAGTTCATGATCGAGGACTTATTTGCCAGAAATATGTTCATTGGGTCTAATTTGGACTTATGTATGGCTGAAGTAACATCAGACGGAGTCATTATGTATAAAAAAAGTTCAAGATCGAGTACTCTTTGACCAGAAATATGTTCAGTAGGTCGAATATGGACTACTGTCTGGCTGATGTAACATCAGATGTAGTCAATGAGGATGTATGGAAAGTTCAAGTTCAAGGACCTTTTTGCCAGAAATATGTTCAGTAAGGTCAAACATGGGCTTCTGTATGGCTGATGTAACATCAGAAAGAGTCAATGACTTTGTTTTGAAAGTTCATGAATGAGTACTCTTTTGTCTGATGTATGTTCAGTAGGCCAAATATGGACTACTCTCTGAATGATGTAACATCAGAAGTAGTCAATGAATATGTATAGAAAGTTGAGGTTTAAGGACCCTTTGACCTGAAATACATTCAAACCAAAATGTATTCAGTCAACTTGAAAATTTCATTCATTATTACAGATTATTCACTATCGTTTAAAAAAAGGTAATAAAATATGACAAGAACTAAAGTTAAACTGTGTCAGAAAACATTAATCTTAATTATGTCAGATAACGCTCAAGTAAAACATGGCCAGGTCAAAGTGTCTGAATAATTTTTGGTCCCAAATTTTTATCAATTTTACTGTTAGTCCACTGTATGAAGAATTTTTGGGTATAATATGTCATAGTTTATTTTGCTATCCTCACTTACATAAATGAACTATAGTGTCCTCCACCCACTAGTGAAAAAACAGAAAAAATTATATCTAGTGTGTGAATAATTTTTGGTTTGACTGTATGTTCAGTAGGTCAAATATGGACTTACTGTATGGCTGAAAAACATCAGAATGAGGTAATGAGTATGTATAGAATTTTCATATTCAAGGACTATTGGGCCAGAAAAAAATTAAGTAGGTCAAATATGGACTTTATGGCTGATATAACATCAGGAGTCAATGAGTATGTATTAAAAGTTAAAGATCGATGACTCTTGGGCCAGATATATGTAACTAATGATTTTTACAATGGAATGAATCAATACTAAACTTACTTAAGCTGGACACATTCTGCATTGTAAAAAGCGCTATATGAATAAAGATGACTTGACTTGATGTAACATTAGAAGGAGTCATTATGTATAAAAAAGTTCAAGATCGAGTACTCTTTGGCCAGAAATATGTCCGTTAGGTCAAATATGCACTACTGTATGACTGAGATATCATCAGAAGGAGTCAATGAGTATGTATAAAAAAGTTCAAGATTGAGTACTCTGACCAGAAATATGTTCAGTAGGTCAAATATGGACTACTGTCTGGCTGATGTAACATCAGAAGTAGTCAATGAGGATGTATAGAAAGTTCAAGTTCGAGGATGTTTTTGCCAGAAATATGTTCAGTAGGTCAAACGTAGGCTTCTGTATGGCTGATGTAACATCAGAAAGAGTCAATGAGTTTGTATTGAAAGTTCATGAATGAGTACTCTTTGGCCTGAAATATGTTCAGTAGGTCAAATATGGACTTCTGTATGGCTGATTTAACATCAGAAGGAGTCTATTATTATGAATAGTACTTTAATATTTGAAGACTCATCGGCAACAATATGTTTTGCTAAAAATATGTTCAATAGGTCAAGTATATACTACTGTCTGTCTGAGTAATATCAAAAGGAGTCTTTGAGTATGTATAGAAAGTTCGTGATCGAGGACTTGGGCCAGAAATATGTTCAGTAGGTCAAGTATGGACTACTGTATGGCTGATGTAACATCAGAAGGAGTCAATACGTATGTATAGAAAGTTCATGATTGAGGAATTTTTCTTGGGCCAGAAATTAGGTCAAATATGCACTATTTTATTGCTGACATATCATCAGAAGGAGTCAATGAGTATGTTATAAAAGTTCATGATCTCTTATGAATAAAGATGACGACTTGACTTGATGTAACAACAGACAGAGTCAATGAGAGTGTTTTAGAAAGTTCATGATCGAGGACTTGTTTGCCAGAAATATGTTCATTAGGTCTAATTTGGACTTATGTATGGCTGAAGTAACATCAGAAGGAGTCATTAACTATGTATAAAAAAGTTCAAGATCGAGAACTCTTTGGCCAGAAATATGTCCATTAGGTCAAATATGCACTACTGTATGGCTGACGTATCATCAGACGGAGTCAATAAGTATGTGTAAAAAAATTCAAGATCGATTATTCTTTGGCCAGAAATATGTCCATTAGGTCAAATATGGACTACTGTATGGCTGACGTACCATTAGAAGGAGTCAATGAGTAGAAATAGAAAGTTCAAGATTGACGACTCCTTGGCCAGATATATGTCCTGGTCCAATATGGACTATTGTATGGTTGATGCATCATGAGAAGGAGTCAACGAGTAGAAATAGAAAGTTCAAGATCGACGACTCTTGGGCCAGATATATGTCCATTAGGTCAAATATGGACTTCTGGATGGCTGATGTAACATCAGAAGGAGTCAATGAGTATATATAGAAAGTTCATGACTGAGGACTCTTGGGCCAGAAATAGTTGCGTTAGGTCAAATATGCACTATTTAATTGCTGACATATCATCAGAAGGAGTCAATGAGTATGTATAAAAGGTTTTGATGTTACATCAACTTTCTGGCTGATCTAACATCAAAAGAGTCAATGAGTTTGTGGTGAAAGTTCATGAACGAGGACTCTTTTGCCAGAAATATGTTCAGTAGGTCAAATATGGACAACTGTATGGCTGACGTTTCACCAGTAGTCAATGAGTATTGTATAGAGAGTTGATGATTGAGGACTTTTGGGCCAGAAAAATGTTCAGTAAGTCGAATATGGACTACTCTATGGAAAATATAACATCAGAAGTAGTCAATGAGCATGCATAGAAAGTTCAAGATCGAGTACTCTTTGGGTAGAAATATATTTTTTTTGTATATCAAATGTGGACTTTCTGATGTAACATCAGAAAGAGTCAATGAGTATGTTTTAGAAAGTTCATGATCGAGGACTAATTTGCCAGAAATATGTTCATTAGGTCTAATTTGGACTCATGTATGGCTGAAGTAACATCAGAAGGAGTCATTAAGTATGTATAAAAAAGTTCAAGATCGAGTACTCTTTGGCCAGAAATATGTCCATTTGGTCAAATATGCACTACTGTATGTCTGACGTATCATCAGAAGGAGTCAATGAGGATGTATATACTCATTGATTCCTTGTGATGATATGTCAACCATACTCATGATCGAGGACTCTTGGGCTAGAAATATGTTCAGTAGGTCAAAAATGGACTTCTGTATGGCTGATGTAACATCAGAAAGAGGCAATGAGTATGTATAAAAAGTTCAAGATTGTGTACTTTTTGGCCAGAAATATGTTCATTAGGTCAAATATGCACTTCACTATGGCTGACATATCATCAGAAGTCAATGAGTAGAAATAGAAAGGTCATGATCAACGACTCTTGGGCCAGAAATATGTCCATTAGTTGAAATATGCAATACTGTATGGCTGATGTATCATCAGAAGGAATCAATGAGTAGAAATAGAAAGGTCATGATCAACGACTCTTGGGCCAGAAATATGTCCATTAGTTGAAATATGCAATACTGTATGGCTGATGTATCATCAGAAGGAATCAATGAGTATGTATAGAAAGTTCATGATCGAGGACTCTTTTGCCAGATATACAGTCAAAACCAAAAATAATTCAGACACTAGATATAATTTCTAATATTTTTTTACTAATATGTGGAGGACACTGTAGTTTATGTAAGTGAGGATAGCAAAATAAAGTAAACTGTGACATATTATACCCAAAAATTCTTCATACAGTGGACTAACAGTAAAACTGATAAAAATATGGGACCAACAATTAATTAGACACTTTGACCTGACCATGTTTTGCTTAAGTGTTATCTGACATAATTAAGATTAATGTTTTCTGACAGAGTTTAACTCTGAGTTCTTGTCATATTTTATTACCATTTTTTTAAACTATAGTGAATAATCTGTAATAATGAATGAAATGTTCAAGGTGTCTGAATAAATTTTGGTTTGACTATGTTCAGTAGTTGACTTCTGTCTGTCTGATGTAACTGATCAGAAGTCTGTCTGTCTGATCAGAAGTCGAGTATGAATAGAAACTTCAAGATAAAGTACTCTTTGGGCAGAAATATTTTCTGTATGTCAAATGTGGACATCTGTATGTCTGATGTAACATCAGAAAGAGTCAATGAGTATGTTATGAAAGTTCATGATTGAGGACTCTTTTGCCTGAAATATATTCAGTTGGTCAAATATGGACTACTGTCTGTCTGATATAACATCAGATGTAGTCAGGGGTTAAATTGGGATTTGTTATGTGGGGGGGCTCTGTGGTTTCAGGCTTTCGAGGAGTGCACATGTGTATACAAAGCATACAAAATCTTATCAATTGACAAACTGTAAAAAAATAAGTCGACAGAGCCCTCTGCTATGAACACTAAAATGCAGATCAAAATCATTCTAGATGCTGGCAGTGTGCAAAGCTACATCTGATAACAATAAAATCTTTCTGTAGGCCTAAAGGAGAGCATATCAATACAAAATACAGGGTTCGACATTAAGCCTTGTCATGTGCTTTTCCTTTGTAAATTGCCAGAAATATCCAAGTAAATTGGTCACTTGTCCGAGCAAAAAATGTGCTTGTCTCGAAAAAATTGGATTTTTTTTGGTGTAAATATAATTTATTCTGAAGCTATATTCTCAACAGTGTTCCATCAGCTTTTGCATATTTATATCTGCATATCTGTGATATTTACCCCAAGGGCATTTTTTCCTCTAATCTTATTACATGCTTCATCTTTTATTTCAATTTTTTTTTACATTTGATCAATAAATTCAATAAGAAAAATAAAGCAGGACTGTTACGAATCAAATTAAATAATTTACACTGAAAAATTACAACTGCATTAAATAATGTTATGATATTCTTTAAATATTTTTGAATATACAAATAAGAAATGTTGGGAAAATTTAAACATGAAACTGAACCGCCAGTAGGTGGCGGCAAGTGACTGTCCTAGTCATTCATTCAAACGATTCGTTCAAACGGCTGATTCATTCAACAATGAGGCAGGTGGTTTGGAATGGGCCATTGAATCTTTGAGTCAACCGATTCGTTCAAAACGCTGAATCATTCAGTAATAAAACGCAGCTGAGTGTCGCTGTGAGAGATGCGCTATGGTTCTGCTGTGATTCGCTGCTGAAATAGAACAAAAACATTCAGTAATGCGTCTAAAATGTAAGTGACTTTATTAACTTGTATTGAATTTACTTAATTAACTTATTATTGAATGTATAAAAGTAGTGTCATTTTCAGTGATTCCAGTAACGTGGAAAACAGCTCTCTTGGTCGTGTGATGTTACGTAACTGTATCATATGTTATAAATATAAAAGAAAAACCTCCACATTTTGAATTTTTACAGCAGCATGTTTTCTTTGTGCTGCACTCATTTGTTTCGATTTCTCCTCGAGAGGCTGCGCGAGCCTCAACAGCGCAACCTTACTGTCAGCACATTATATATTATTATTATCCATTATCAATCGCCACTTACACTAAATGTAATAGAATCATACTTGCTTTTTGATGATTCCCTAGCTATTTTTGTTATTGATGTTTTAACCAGGACAAGTAAAACACTCTTTCTCTTGCCCCTTCAAAAAATTAAGCGTTCATGTCGTGCCCTGATAAGCCTATGTGCCGGGGCTCAGCCCCGGACGGCCCCGGCCCAATTTAACCCCTGTATGTAGTGAATGAATATGTATAGATAGTTCAAGTCCAAGGACTCTTTTGCAAGAAATATGTTCATGATGTAAAATATGCAGTACTGTATGGCTTAACATATCATCAGAAAGAGGCATAAAAAGTTCATGATCGACGACTCTTTGGGCAGTAATATGTTCAGTTGGTCAAATATAAACTTCTGTATGGCTGATGTAACATCAGAAAGAGGCAATGAGTTCATGATTGTGGATTCTTGGGCCAGAAGAAATTTAAGTTGGTCAAATATGTATAGAAAGTTCAAGTTTTAGGACTCGTTTCCAAGCAAATATGTCCATTAGGTCAAATATGGACTACTGTGTGGCTGACATATCATCAGAAGGAGGAATGGGGACACTTGATATTCAACAATGTTTTTGATCTGCCTGCATTGACACCATTGTATGCGAAATGAACTGAACTGGACAATGCATCACTGTTTTCTCCTGAGCTGCTGTATAGATAAGTTAATTAAATTAATTACTAATGATTTTTACAATGGAATGAATCAATACTGAACTTACTTAAGCTGGACAATGACACCAATTACTTCTAGAGCTGCTGTGTAGCCAAAATTGTTTTCCTATAAGGCTGTAATCACTGTAAGTTTGCTTTGACACATTCTGCATTGTTAAAAGCACTATATGAATAAAGATGACTTAACTTGATGTAACATCAGATGGAGTCAATGAGTATTGAGGACTTATTTGCCAGAAATATGTTCATTAGGTCTAATTTGGACTTATGTATGGCTGAAGTAACATCAGAAGGAGTCAATAAATATGTATAGAAAGTTCAAGTTCGATGACCCTTTGGCCTGAAATATGTTCAGCAGGTCAAATATGGACTACTGTATGGCTGAAAAACATCAGAAGGAGTCAATGAGTATGGAAAGTTAAAGAATGAGGACTAATTTGCCAGAAATATGTTCAGTAGGTCAAATATGGACTTCTTTATGGCTGATTTAACATCAGAAGGAGTCTATGATTATGAATAGTACATTAATACTTGAAGACTCATCGGCTAACATTTTATGTTCACTGAATATGTATAGAAAGTTCATGATCGAGGACTCTTTTGCCAAAAATATGTTCAATAGGTCAAGTATGGACTACTGTCTGTCTGATGTAATATCAGAAGGAGTCTTTGAGTATGTATAGAAAGTTTGTGATCGAGGACTTGTTGGCCAGAAATACGTTCAGTAGGTCAAATATTGAATATTGGCTGACGTATCATCAGACAGAGTTAAGTATGTATAAAAAAGTTCAACATCTAGTATTCTTTTGCCAGAAATATGTCCATTAGGTCAAATATGCACTATTTTTTTGCTGACATATCATTAGAAGGAGTCAATGAGTATGTATAAAAAGTTCATGATCGACGACTCTTGGGCCAGAAACCTGTTCAGAAGGTCAAATATGGATTTCTGTATGGTTGATGTAACATCAGTTCAGTAGGTTGAATATGGACTACTGTCTGGCTGATGTAACATCAGAATTAGTTAATGTAAATGTATAGAAAGTTAAATTTTGAATACTCTTTTGCAAGAAATATGTCCATTAGGTCAAATATGGACTACTGTATGGCTGATTTATCATCAAATGAAGTCAATGAGTATGTATAGAAAGTTCAAGATGAATGAGTCTTGGGGCAGAAATATGTTCAGTAGGTCAAATATGGACTACGGTCTGTCTGATGTAACATCAGAAGCATTCAGTGAGTATGTATAGAAAGTTCAACTTCGAGGATTCTTTTGCCAAAAACATGTTGAAAAGGTCAAATATAGACTACTGTATGATGTAAGAAGGAGTCATTGTGTATGTATAGATAGTTCATAATTGAGGACTCTGACCAGAAATATGTCCATTAGGTCAAATATTTAATATTGTATGGCTGATGTATCATCAGAAGGAATCAATGAGTATGTATATAAAGGTCATGATCAAGGGCTCTTTTGCCAGAAATATGTTCAGTAGGTCAAATATGGATTTCTGTATGGCTGAAGTATCATCAGAAGGAGTCAATGAGTAGAAATAGAAGTTCATGACTGACAACTTTTTGGCTAGAAATATGTTCAGTTTGGTCAGATATGGAATACTGTCTGTTTGATGTAACATCAGAAGGAGTCAATAAGTATGTATAAAAAAGTTCAAGATCAAGCATTCTTTGGCCAGAAATATGTTCAGTAATTCAAATATGTCCTAATGTATGGCTGAAAAACATCAGAAGGACCCAATGAGTATGTATGGAAAGTTCAAGATTGAGGACTAATTTGCCAGACATATGTTCAGTAGGTCAACAATGGGTTTATTTATGACTGAAGTAACAACAGAAAGAAGCAATGAGTATGTATAGAAAGTTCATGATCAATGACTCTTGGGCCAGAAATATGTTCAGTAGGTCAAATATGGACTACTGTCTGTCTGATGTAATATCAGAAGGAATCAATGAGAATGTACAGAAAGTTCATGATCGAGGGATCTTTTGCCAGATATATGTTCAGAGGTCAATTATGGACTACTGTCTGACTGATGTAACATCAGAAGTAGTCAAGAAATATGTTCAGTAGGGACTTCTGAATGGCTCATTTAACATCAGAACAAGCCTATACGTCGATCAAGACTCATCAACTAACAATATGTTCAATAGGTCAGATATGGACTACTCTCTGGCTGATGTAATATCTGAAGGAGTCAAAGAGAATATATAGAAAGTTCAAGTTCAAGGACTCTTTTGTCCAATATGTTGTGCAATGTGTTGTAAATATGTTCAATAGGTCAAATATGGACTACTGTCTATCTGATGTAACATCAGAAGTATTCAGTGATAGAAATTACAAGTTAGAGGACTCTTTGGCCAGAAATAGGTTCAGTAGATCAAATACGTACTATTGTCTGGCTGACGTATCATCAGAATGAGTCAATGACTATGTATAGAAAGTTTATGATTGAGGGTTCTTGGGTCAGAAATATATCCCATAAGTCAAATATTTAATACTGACATATCCTCAGAATGAGTCAATGAGTATATAGAAAGTTCATGATTGAGAACTCTTGGGCCAGAAATACGTTCAATAAGTCAAATATGGACTACTTTCTGGCTGATGTAACATCTGAAGGAGTCAATGAGAATGTATAGAATGTTCATGATCGTCGACTCTTTTGCCAGTAATAGGTTCAGTAGGTGATATTTGGACTAGTTAAGAGTTGGATCAGGACAAGGGAGAAGAAGAGTTATGGGGGAGAGGAGGAAGAACGTGTGCCGGACTGTGTTTTTTTTTTCCTTACACATCAGGGGCCTCATTTATAAAGCGTGCGTACGCTCATATTTATAAAAACGGTCTCTGAGCAGACGTACGCACTTTTCCTGTCAGATTACTGCAGGTTTTTGGAAATCTAAGCTATTTTTGCAGCTTGCCATTCTAAATTAAAGGATTTGGACGATGACTGGTGATCTTTTATATGTACATGACATTATTTAGGTGTTGTTTACAACACGGAGAACTGAAACCATTCAGCTGCGCGCAAGTTCAAGATCATTTGCGATTTATAGATTTCACATCTGAAAGAGAAGCGTACGCTCGTTTTCTGTGTGTACGTTCATTCTATGAATCAGACGTACGCACATCTGAGAAATGAACTTAAGATCAAATTTAGGACGGTTTCTGCGCAACATTTTATAAATGAGGCCCCTCGATTCTATGAAAGCTTATTTCTGCCATGGAAAAAAAAAATAAAAAAGGTAATTGTGACTTTTATCTCACAATTCTGACGTTTTTCTCTCAATTCCAAGTTCACAGTTTTTTTTTCAATTGCTAACAAGCAGTGTTCAATACTGAAGCCACATTTTCAAAACTCTTCATACAGTCTGCATTACCAACATAAATCTTGGGCAAACAGTTAATCTCACCTCCAAAACTCACTCAGACCAACAAAACACTTCATATATGTCTCAAAATAAGCTCGTTCCACCATCATCACTGTCAACAATTCTCATTCTTCTTTTCTAACACAATGCCATTCATAACACACTGACCTAAAAAACACTAGCAACAGGGAGCATTACATAAATGATGAACTTTTATCTTTGAAGTTTGAATGATATTTCACGTAAGTCAGTATTTCATTATAGGATAAGAATAAGATCTTTTCATTTTACTGACTGTATTACTGCACAAAGAATGAATGAGATATGCAGCAATTGTTTTTTTCTATATCTTTACATATAGTAATTTACTTGCAAAAAATAAAAAGTTGAAAAACAAAACAAAAACAAAATAAATTCCTGAAGCAATAATTACAAACAAAACAAAACAAAACAACATGTATAGTAATGACGTATATGCCAGGAGTCTTTCTTTGTGGAGTTTGTATGTTCTCACCGTGTTGACGTTGGTTTCCTCTGGGTCTCCCCCACAATCCAAAGACTTACAGGACAGGTGAATTGGAGAATGTAAGTTTGTTGTGAGTGTGAATATGAATGTGTGTGAGTGTGTGTCATCCCTGTGATGGACCGGCCATCTGTCCAGGGTGTTTTCCTGCCTATGACCCGAGATGCTGGGAAAGATTTTCTAAAAGATGAAATGTACTATTGTAAGACAGACTAAAAATAGGACACCTAGGTCGGCTTTCAGCTGAAATTATAATTAGTAGTGTTTGGAATAATTATTATTAAATTTCATTGTAAATATCCTGCTAAGATTTTATATTTCAATATAATCCCTGCAGAAATGCACAACGTTTGCCATCATTCTGATTTGAATGTGCCTTTATCAGTTTTGAAAGCAGTGTGTTAGCATTCGAAAAATGTGCTGCAAATATATAGTGTTTTGCAGATGGTGAAGTATGAATGACAAAAGTGTTCATGGATTTTGAAAAACGTGGTCATTGAATTCATTTTGTGTGAAAGCAATGAAAAATTATTCACAGTTTGGTCCAGTCCACATAGACTTCTGTTTTGCTGAATGTGTGACGTTTTGAAAATGTGGCTTCAGTCAATTGCTAACAATGTTGTTAGCAATTGAAACAGAAAAAACAACAACAAAAAAAACAACAACTGTGTTATATCTCACAATTCTGAGAAAAAAGTCAGATTTGTGAGATAAAAAGTCACAGTTACCTTTTATACTTTTTTATTCTGTGGCGGAAAAAAACTTCCATATAACCAAAGGCCATGTATGTTGGATTTGTGGTTGATCAATGGCAGCAATTTCATGTTTTGATTTCAGTAAAAGCTTCATGTACAGCTTTCACAACAACGATTCCAGTACCACTGTTCCATATATGCAGAATATGTGGTCTGCATAGGGCACTAACTAAGGGGGCACCATCCCACCCTCCATCCCACCCACCATCAACACCTCACCCCACCCCACCCCCAGAAAGCAATTTCAATGGAAGTGGGAACTGAAGTTCTGCATAGGAGACCCATTTGACCAGTGGCAGCCCTGAACAATTCTGTTACTTTCTCTTTTTTTCTATAAAGTAATGCCTTACGCACTTTTAGATATATGTTGCCATGTTGCCAAGAATGCACACATTCAATATTCAACCAAAAAACAATATAAATAACAAAACAAAAAAACAATGGATTTCATATTGTCTGCAGGTAGAACTGAAACATGACAAGTAATGCATTTTCAATTTCATAATGCCATCAATTTTTATTATTTTTACAGTCATTGCGCTATGATTGACTATAAGTTAATGTTGAATAGAAAACTAGTGCTAGTGTTTTGACAGATCGATTCAATGTTGAGTCGGGTATGTAGAAAAAGGTATTTAGCATTTTGAAATGTAGAGTTTGTATTTATTTAATAAAATGTGGTTTTGGTCAGAAAATTAACCATTTGGTCAATTGTGTGATGTAGGTGTATTGCTGTGTTAAGAGTTTAGAAAAAGTACCTTAAGTATTGGTAAACACTTAGCAATTGTAAAAAAACAAAACAAATGAGTGAGTTGACTCCTTCATTCAAGAGATTCGTTCAAAATGCTAATTCATTTAACTTAGCAAACGACTATTTATGAATAGATAGCCTAACTGAATCATTTACTCGTCTGGTTGCACCAGTCGTTCATAAATTCTTTCTTAAATTGGAACGTAAAGTGGCTTAGTAACTACTAGCTAGTTTGTAACTAAGTCTGTACTTTATTCGGTTGCACAATTTGTTCTTATGGCAGAACGTAGCTAGTAGCTCGTATAAGCTCTCCGTAAAGTAATGCATAGTCGCATAATATGACGTTTACCCTCAGTGATCTATGGAGGGCCAAACCTGCAAAAACAATAAATAAATACATAAATAAATATATGAAGAAATGTAAAAAACAAACAAACAAACAAACAAACAAAAAACCATAAATAAATACATAAATAAATATACTAGGAAATATGAAAAAAGAAAAACAAATGGGTAAAATGAGCCACTATTAATCACATTTAATGTAAATGGCCTGGATGGGGCTCATAAGAGCTTGTGTTTATTGTCGATGAGACTCGCATACCAGCTCAGAACGTGGAGAGAACTCAGCGCACATTTCGTTTAAGTTTATGCAAGAATATTGATCAATGCGTTTGAAACGCAGCTGCTGAACTGATAACATCTACAATTAGCGGAACATAGATTCACAGTTAAATTTTAGACATGTAGCACTACAGTGATTTGGCTCTGTGATTATCTATCCCAGGTAACTTGGCCAGTAGTAGGTCACTAGACTGTTGAAGTGATGTGGTAACCTTTACAACTTTTAGATTTTTTTTTTTTTAATAGATGATGCATATTTAATAAGGTTTGAGTAAAATGCCCCTGGAGCTCAATTTATAGGGGGAAATAGCACCTTTTACAGTTTTTTCAACTGCTTACACACATTTTTAAAACTTTCTCTCTTTTTTTAAAAACTTTACACACAAATCCAAGAATTACACACACAAAATGCAAAATGCCTCACATCTCTTGCAAAATGAAGCACTGCATTCAAAATATCACAAACACATCTCAAAAGCAAACATTTGTCTTACTTTGCAAACACATTTGCCATAATATTCTATTTTTGGATATATCTATACACACAGTTATTCAAAACCTAAAGCTCTTCTTTCATGAGCTCCTGTGTACATTTCTGTACAAGACTGAAAGTAATTGGCAGAGAGATGTTGAAAAATTCATGGTACAGTTTTTTACGATTGCTTAAGCACAATTTTAAAACATTTTAAAAACACTACACACAATTAACAGATCCACACACAAGTAACAGAACACCTCAGTTCTTTTGCAAAATGAAACACTTCATTCAAAACTTTACATTAATTTAACAAAACCCACTTTGACACCGTATGGAACACACATGGTTCATACATTCTGATTCTGTTTGATTCATTTACACACTGCTGTGCTCAATCTTAAACACTTGTAACTTTTATACTTTTCTAATGATAAAGTCTGGGTTTGATTTTTTCAGAGATATTGTTAGAGTAAAGTACATGAATATACTGACAAAAAAAAACAAAAAAAAAACAAAAAAAAAAAAACACACAAGACCAGTACTGCACATTGATGAAAATATTTATTTCTCACCACATTGTAAAACCATTCAATACATCCATGCCTTTCCAAAGGTTACATTTTGCACTGGAAATCAGAACATATTCTAAATACAATATAGTACATGAACAAAAACATTTGTGGAGACAAAACAAAACATGATTTTAAATGAAAAAAATAGAAAAAACACCTAAGCATCTCTTGGCCTAGCTGGATCTGGCCATAGCACTTCATCCACATCACAGGCGATGTCCTCTCTCGCAAGACAGCGAGGGAAGAATCTTCTTGAATGGCGAATCCATCCTTACACAGACCCTGCATCAATTAGGTCAGGCCTTCTCCATGGCTTGAATGAGGCATATCCTGACATAGGGCTGGAGATTGTAAACCTTCCATGCCAAAAAACAAAAACAAAAAAAAAACGCTCCTAAATGGGTTTAAGGAAGGGACAGTATGGTGGGAGGTATTGGAGTGAAAATTGTGGACGCTAATGAAACCAGTTTTGGAGAGCAGATAGGTGGAAATTTACATTGTCCCATATGACAATGTATCTCATCTGCTCTGCATCCATTTGGTCTTCTGCTGTGATGATTTTGTGTAGTCTTTCTAAAATGTGAATATGTGGGCCGTGTTGTAAGGCCCTAGTTGGGATGCTGGTGGAGGACCCCATTCTGTGTGATTGCAACATACATTGTGATGTTACCACCACGTTGGTCCGGGACATTCAAAATAGCTCTGTGGCCAGTGATGTTTCTCCCTATCCCTCTTACTGCAACATTGCCTTCCATTTTGTTAAAGACACATAAACTCACCTTTTGCCTTTTTTTAGTACTTGCACCTGGTTGTTGAGTTTACAGTTAAGCACCTAAGTGTCTGCAGACCTGACGGCCATGTTTGATCAATTGGTTTATAGAGGTGGTATTTTGGAAAGCAGTGTCTTGAAATGGCAAAGAAGTGACATTATGTTAGATTTCTGTGTCTAATGTAGAGAAGTGTGTTTAGTGTTGTGCAAAACAATGTGTGTAGTGTTTTACAAAAAGTGTGAGGCTGAGAATGTGCTCATAGTTGTGCAGATCTGAGCTAAGGTTTTGCTCCTTGAGTGTAAGGTTTCAGTAACTGTGTTATTTTTAATTTTAGTGTGTAAGCAATCGTAAAAAACTGTAAAATCAACTGCAAGTAAAAGACATTAAACCTCTCAAGATCTGATTAAACAACTCCACAAACAGCATTACCAGCTTCACTTATTACTAACCAGACTGACTTTATTTCTGTCAGACGTCTACAGAAGATCTTATTGAGAATTAACAGAGGTTTAGATGTTGATGTTTCATTTGAAGTCACCATTGTGGTGTTCAGTGTTTGCTTTGTTTGGGATCTTGGTCCTCGTGCTTGTTGTGTTCGCTTCTCTTTGGCTGCTGTAACCGTGTGTTTGTAAAACACATTTGTTGTGGCAAAGAAAGCCAAGATGAAGCAAGATCAGGTGTTATCAGCTCCTTGTTGATGATAACAAAATCATCACAAAATGAGCATTTTGTGTTCAACATTGCGAATCTGCAGTATTGACACCAATAGCATTAAAATGATCACTTATTGTGAAGGTGGATAATAAGCACAAGATGTTCAAGCAAGTGTATCATGTAGTCACACACAGACATCAAGATTTTGAATATGATTCACAACAATGGTGACAAAACAAAAAAGCTTGGGAATCAAGGAGTTTTGTACTATGTAGCCACCCATCATGCGTTGCAGCATGAAGCTTTTTTTTTGTTTTGATTGTCACTGTTGTTTGTGAATCATATGCAAAGTCTTGATGTCTGTGTGTGACTACATGATACACTTGCTCAAACATCTTGTGCACATGCTTTTTATCCACCTTCAGGATAAGTGATCATTTTCATGCTATTGGTGCCAATACTGTAGTTTCACAATATTTGGCTATAAATGCCAAATATAAACACAAAATTAAAAACAGAACATTCAGATACTCATTTTGTGATGATTTTGTTATCATCAACAAGGAGCTGATAACACCTGATCCCACTTTATCTTGGCTTTCTTTTACAAACACACGGTTACAACAGCCAAAGAAAAGCTAACACGAGAAGGACAAGGACCAAGATCCCAACTAAAGCAAACACTGCCCACCACAATGGTGACTTCAAATGAAACAAACATCAACATCTAAACTTCTGTTAATTCTCAATAAGATCTTCTGTATACATCTGACAGAAATAAAGTCAGTCTGGTTAGTAATAAGTGAAGCTGGTAATGCTGTTTGTGGAGTTGTTTAATCAGATCTTGAGAGGTTTAATGTCTTTTACTTGCAGTTGATTTTACCAAATGCTCAATCATCAGTTATTTGATCACTTAATTATCTCATTAACTTCAACACTGTCTCAGTGTTTCGTTTAACATTGTGGACATTGGACTCATATAAACACTGAGCAGTGTTCACTGAGGATTTTGCTGGGTATGTTGTACATTTCAGCATCTATCCAAACAGTTTTGTACCTGTAAATGTTTTACTTTATTTTGTTTTTCATAGGAACATGAAAAAAAGTCTGAATTTTTAATAATTATTCTACAAGTATGTGTATTTTATGTTTGTGTCTAAGGGCAACAGAAGTGGCTCAGTGGGAAACACTGTCTCCTCACAACAAGAAGTTTCCTGGTTCGAGTCTCAGCTGAGCCAGAAAGTCTTACCTTCAGATCTGGTTTCCCTCACAATCCAAAGATGTGTGAATTACAGATGCTAAGTTGTGTGAATGTGTGTTTTACTGCCTGTGAATGGATCCATGGCTGAGGTGTTTTTTTTTTTTTTTAAACCTTGTACGGAGGTTCCATGAACGTCTATATTGGACGTGCAGAAGACGTCATTCACAAGTTCGCCTGCCTATTCAGTCTGAATGGTTAATGATAAAACAAACTTGGCTTGCTGTCCTCGAAGGAGGCTCGAACCCGAGGCTCAGCTCGAGCTCCGAGTTAAACCCCCAAAAAGATATTTACAAATACAGCAAGCTGGGCAGTCAACTAAGAGTAGTTCAGCAATATAAGTACAGAAGACTCAAAGGATTTAATCTCTCCCCCCCCAAAAAAAGAGCAGAATATTTTTTGCTGTTGCCGTATTGGGGGAAAAATAAGGTAGCTTGTGTGGTGAATTTCCTGCGGGAGCTAAAAGAGAAAACGAAAGCCTCCTGCAGGAACAGAGAGAGAAATCACTGCTGGGGTAGTGAAGGGATACTTTTCTGTCCCTACAGATGGTTAGTTGGAGAACTGCTTCGAGAGTGGAGGCTGAAATCGCTGCTGCGGCAGTGAGAAATAAGTTTAGAGAGCAGTGGGGGAGATATCATTGTGATATCTATCTACTGTGGTAGATAGAAATAAAGTTTTAGTCTGAAAGCTGATGCGAGAGCTGTGGCCGAAATCACTGCTGCGGCAGTGGGAAATAAAGTTTTTTGGTCTGAAGCGTGTTGCGAGATCAGTGGTCGAAATCACTGCTGCGGCAGTGGGGAATAAAGTTTTTTGGTCTGAAGGGTGTTGCGAGATCAGTGGTCAAAATCACTGCTGCGGCAGTGGGGAATAAAGTTTGATCTGAAGAGTGTTGCGAGAGTGGTGGCCGAAATCACTGCTGCGGCAGTGGGGAATAAAGTTTGATCTGAAGAGTGTTGCGAGAGTGGTGGCCGAAATCACTGCTGCGGCAGTGGGGAATAAAGTTTTGCTCTGAAGAGTGTTGGCGAGAGTGGTGGCCGAAATCACTGCTGCGGCAGTGGGGAATAAAGTTTTGATCTGAAGAGTGTTGCGAGAGTGGTGGCCGAAATCACTGCTGCGGCAGTGGGGAATAAAGTTTGATCTGAAGAGTGTTGCGAGAGTGGTGGCCGAAATCACTGCTGCGGCAGTGGGGAATAAAGTTTTGTTCTGAATAGTGTTGCGAGAGTGGTGGCCGAAATCACTGCTGCGACAGTGGGGAATAAAGTTTTGATCTGAAGAGTGTTGCGAGAGTGGTAGCCAAAATCACTGCTGCAGCAGTGGGGAATAAAGTTTTAGTCTGAAGGCTGTTGAGAGAGAGGTGGCTGAAATCACTGGTGCGGCAGTGGGGAATAAAGTTTTAGTCTGAAGGCTGTTGAGAGAGCTGTGGCTGGAATCACTGCTGTGGCAGTGGCGAATAAAGTTTTAGTCTGAAACCTGATGCTGGAGCGGTGGCCAAAATCACTGCTGCAGCAGTGGGGAATAAAGTTTAATCTGAAAGCGGTTGCAAGAGCGCAGGCCAAAATACCTGCTGTGGTAGTAAATTTCAATTCAATTCACATTTATTTGTATAGCGCTTTTCACAATACGTATTGTTTCAAAGCAGCTTTACAGAAATTCATGTATCTACATTACAATTTAGTGTGGTCTGTTATCAGAGGTCACTGTGTCCAAGTAATGTATTTCAGAAATGCACATATCACACAGTTATCTAAAAATGTATTAATTTACGCCAGAAACAATGGGCTCATTAAATTAATTATTATAAGCTGTGAAAAATAATTACAATATATGGAAAATTTAGCATTGGTGTTTGCTAAAAGATTATTTTTAATGAGGGGAGAAATCATTGCTGCGGCAGTGAGAAATAAAAGTCTAAGCCTTCCTGAAGGGAAACCCATGCTAGGTAGTTTTGCACCACTTTTGCAACTAGATTCCACAATTGCATGTAGATTCGGCACATCTGAAAAATCTGAAGAACGTGAGGATGAATAGAGTGTTGATTGTTCTGGTGATGTTTTCTTAGTGATTTCCTGCAGTGGAGGAATAAGCATTTGCTTAATACTTTACGAGTGACAAACGAGAATCTAAAAGGCTGGGTTCAGATATTTGAATTTGCGTGCTATTATTAGCGGGAGCTCTGCTGGCAAAAATTATATTGTAGAAAAAATGATTGAGAAGATTATTTATTGGAATGTTAGAGTGTTTATAGGATCCGAGTGGCACTGGGGGTGCATATGGAGCCAATGTCCTAAATTTCTGAAAGGCAGAATTTGGGCAATTGATTTTTAAATTCTGCTATACATTCTGTTTTATTTATAAACTAATCACTAGTGGAAGACCAGATTAGACGTCTGAGGAATGGCATTAGTTCGGAGGAACTTAACCTGTTGATGCAATAGACTGTGTTGGAGTTGTTGCAAATAGAAGAGAATGCTTTGGTGGCCCATTGTTTCCCCTACAGGGTAGTGGCCGTGAAAAGCTAAAAGGGAGAAATCTCTGCTGCGGCAGTTAAGTAGCACGGTTTAATCAAAAAGCTGCATATGTAACGGTAATGTAACAGGTGAGATATCAGGTAATGATGATACAGGCCACTTTAAGTATATTTCTTCATAGCATTAGATGTTGTAGTGATGCTGTCTGTCTTGTCAAACGTGTTTGTTATAAATGAACATGCTGGTGGTGTAGATATGGCATTATGAAGATAGCTTTTTAGATTCCGATCACGAGCCCGAACATGCTGGAAGAATTGTCGCTGGGATGACGCAGTGACTGCTGCTTATATACGCTCGTAATGATGATTGACAGGACTGAATGTTTAGGCTCCTCCTGAAACCTACGTTTGGAACTACATAAAAAAGATGTCATAAAAACTTTTATTCTGGATCCTCAGTGGACGTCTTTTCAATGTACGACTTTTGTGACAAAGACGTTGAAAAGACGTCTTCCGGACATAACTTTGTTTAGTGGGATGGTTTTACAAGATTTTGTGGAAACAATAATAATAAATGGAAACTGCATACTCTATAAGTGCATTGGAGCCTTGGTTTCATATGTAACATTGCAAAACATTGTTAAAATCAGAAAATAGAACAAACATCAGACAGACAGACATTGTTGATATCAGCTACACCCTGCTTCATTAGGGAATGCAACTTTTCTATGCTACTTGTACCTCTTCTGCTTATAAAGAATAATAATGACAACACAACTGAGATTTAAGAAGAAAAAACATTTATTGAGATAAGTGATTTATAAGAGTAACAATAATGACAACACAACTGTGATTTGAAGATAAAGAAAAAACAGATGTTTGATTTATAGTGAAAAAGAGTTATGAGAGATAACTGTTTATTAAAAACAACTGTAAAAGAGACATCTTGGAGGAAAAGACATGTTTGATAACTTGTTTGTGTGTAAACAGTGAAAAAAGAGTTATGAGAGATAACTGTTTATTAAAAACAACTGTAAAAGAGACATCTTGGAGGAAAAGACATGTTTGATAACTTGTTTGTGTGTAAACAGTGAAAAAGAGTTACGAGAGATAACTGTTTATTAAAAACAATTGTAAAAGACATCTTGGAGGAAAAGACAAACTTGTTTGTGTGTAAACAGTGAAAAAATGTATGATAATTTGTATATGATAACTGTTTATTGAGGAAAACGAGACAAATGGGTTTTTATAACAGTGTTTAATAAGATAATAGCTCATTAAAAAAGACAAGACAACTGTTATTGTAAAAGTACTTTAATAAGAATGTAGTTTATAAAGAAAAGAGACAAAACACTATTGTTGTAAAGCTTTATTAAGAATATGTTTATAAAGGAAGACACTACAACTGTTGTTTTAAGATTTTAATAAAGCATCCTAGTAGAATAGTAAGGATATAACATGTATTAGTAAGAAAGGCAATCATTACCGTTGAAGGATGTCTTGAAGACAAAGCGCAGGACACAGCAGAGGAGAAGAGTCCGAGAACAAAGAGAAGCCTTTATGTATAGACTCAGATGAGGGGAATTACAAAGATGATGACCACAAGAGGTCAGATAGTCTATAAAAGGCTGGAACGAGAAGAGAACAGGAGGGGATGCTTCTCCGACACCAGAACCAACGCTGATGATGCCTCCATTGCTGATATTGCCTTGACTGAAGAACTTTTTAATATTTATACTTTACTTAATTACTTGTATAGAATGTTTGTAGAATATATGTAATGCTAGAAATACTAATGCAATAAATAAATGAACTTACAACTTATAACTAAACTCGGCCTCATGTGGCATTAATTTAAGTCGTTGAGCCTGAACAGACCACGGAGAAGTCTTCTGTCTGATAAGTATTTTAAAATGCTTATAAATTAGATCAGATTTGACTTACTTACCTAACCTGAGAATAATAAAAAAAAAAAAAAAAAAGGTAAAAGGTGCTTAGAGACGCACCATAAAACAGCATACAGACAAACCAACTGTAAATTAATCAGAATATTATTCCGTATTAAATCCATTTAAAGGGGAAATGTAATATAGGGAATATACAATACTGAACCCATTTACAGTTTTTCCTCAATTGATTTGACACATTTCTCCTAACTGATGTTACTGTTCTCAAAACAGCTAACACAGTGATCTGAACACTTTGTAATTGTCCTAAACAGGTTGTAAATTTTCCTTAATTTCATGCAAATTACAAATCACCTGCATCATTTTCTCAAAACACTGTGCAAAAAAATTCTTAAATGTTTTCACAGTAGTTTATACAGCCAACTAAAACTTTAATATAACAAAAATCACAATCATTTGTGCACCATTTTTCTAAACACAAACAAAACTGTTATTTGTTAAATTCTCATTTGCACTTGGAGTGTTCTCAATTAGCCCCAAATAAATATCTGCTAGGTTAGTAATACACACAACACATGAAGTGCAAATTTCCTAATTCACAGCAACCTACACAGCTATCTCAATTACAAAAACTATAAAAAGGGGAAAAGAAAACAAAAAAGAATAATGGGAAAAGGAAGAGGTGTAAGACTGAGAGGTTTTGGAGAGGATATAGAGGGGCAAAGGAATAGATGGTATAAGAGGAGAAGATGGAGTATAGGGAGAAGAGATGGCAGAGTGGAAGGCAATGGTATTAGAGAAGAAAATATAAGAAGACATGAGAGAAGCTGGACAGAGAGTTCAGCCCAATATAAACATTGGGCCACAGTCAATGTCCCTGAACAACAAATGTTGCAATCCACTGGTGTTGTGGCACACAACGCTGTCTTGGGGCCGCACAACACAGAAAGGCTCCTAAATTTTTAAACTCCAATGAAATCCACTTTCCGCAGGGTGATCAGGAGCAAATTTAGCAAAATTGACAATGTCCACTTTCACAATTCAGCACTGGTGCAAGGGTGGTTTTGAACATCACCCACATTTGATTTCAGAATGGTGTTCCTTCCAGAAAGTATATTGCAGCCAAGCAAGTCTTCTTCAAGTGGAGAAGTTGAGACACAAGGATGGATCCAGCATTCACAGCTTTTTTTCCCACGATGCATGACTCATGAAAATATATGAATATATGATATATGAAAATATATGAATTCATATATGAACATATGAATATATGAAATTCTTTGACCAGATGTAAATGAGAGGCAATATCTATAAAGTTCATTGATTGCAGTACATTTAATTAATTCATTAATTAATTATCATCGTTATACAACTAAACTCGTCATTAAAGAACTTCAAAGAACACTATTAAACAACAACGAAAAACATGTATTTTTAGTCCATCTCAGCAAGACGGACTTTTCAGGATAAGAGATGGATTAAAAATGAACTGCCAGATTCTGGAAGATAAATTGTTTAAACAGTGGTACAAGAAGATGTGGTGCTGGTCCTTCAAAAGTCACTCTCAATCTGTCTATAAAGCCTACCAAAAAAAAAAAAATAAAAAAAAAAAATAAAAATAAAAATTCCCCATTATGGGGAGCGTTGCAGACAGGGGAATCAGTTCAGGAGCAGGAGGACTAAGATTAATTGGTTTGGGGAAACCAGCGGTATGTACTGGATCCTCCACGCTGGATGCCAACCTCTGACGCTTGATGACCGGTTCCCCTGACAGAACAGAGGAGGGTTGTGGTACGACAACTGCAACAAGACGTGGCTCTGGACGGTCGGCGGAGACGTGCCGTGGCTCTGGACGGTCGGCGGAGACGTGCCGTGGCTCTGGACGGTCGGCGGAGACGTGCCGTGGCTCTGGACGGTCGGCGGAGACGTGGCGAGGCTCTGGACGGTCTGCTGAGACGTGGCGAGGCTCTGGACGGTCTGCTGAGACGTGACGGGACTCTGGAAGATCAACTGTGACTTGACTTGGCTCATGAAGATCAACTGTGACTTGATTTGGTGTTGTGGTGGCCGCCATTTTGTGAGTGGGTTCTAGCGCAGCCACCATTAAAGGCACAGAAGTAATGTTGCGTTCCTCCGCGACCCCCACAGTGAAAAGAGAGCCAGTTAACAGTAGAGCAAAATCCAAAAATTCAACGAGTGACCCTCGAGGACCATAACTGATTAAATTTTGTAGTGGTTTGTTTAATCCGTGACAGAAGAAATCAATGAGAGCAAAGTCAGGCAAATCAGATAAATGTGCAATGTCCAGAAACTTTTGTATATGGTCCTCGAGGGTACAATTACCTTGACGTAGGCGGACAAGACGTACTGCTGGATCCATGTTGTGGCTGGAAACGCTCATAAAAGACGCTGGATCTTGGTGTGGCTGAGTATTCTGTAACGTATTTTTTAACAATTTACTATTAGTTTGATATCATAATGTCACATAGTTAAATTGTTTACAGTTTTTTTGGATTGCTTACACACTAAAATTAAAAGTAGTACACTATTAGCAAAACCTTACACTCAAGAAGCAAAACATCAGCCCATATTTGCACAACTACAAGCACATTGTCAACCTCACACTTGTTGAAAAACTCTACACACAGTGATTTGCAAAACACTAAACACACTTAACATACATTACACACAAAAATCTATCATGAAGTCACTTCCTTGCAATACCAAAGCACTGACTGTCAAATTACCGCACCGTCCAACCAATTGGTTCAACACAGTCATCAGGTGTGCAAACACTTGTTTGCTTAATTGTAGACACACCAATCAGGTGTATAAGCACTATAAAAAGCAGCAGGTGAGTTCATCGGTCTTCAAGCACAATGGAAAGAGTCAGAGAAAGAGTAAGACGAGGAGGAGGAGGAGGAGGAGGAGGAGGAGGAGGAGGAGGAGGAGGAGGAGGAGGAGGAGGAGGAGGAGGACGAGGACGAGGAGGAGGAGGACAAGGACAAGGAGGAGGACAAGGACAAGGAGGAGGAGGAGGAGGAGGATGAGGAGGAGGAGGAGGAGGAGGAGGAGGAGGAGGAGGAGGAGGAGGAGGAGGAGGACGAGGAGGAGGAGGACAAGGAGGAGGAGGACAAGGAGGAGGAGGAGGAATCAACAGAGGAGGAATCAACAGAGGAAGAGGAAGAGATGGAGGCCATGCTGGAGGTAGAGGTAGAGGAAGAGGAAGAGGAAGAGGAAGACGAAGACAAGAAGGTGCTCAAAGAGGACCGAATCTGACAAATGAGATCCGCGCAACACTGGTTGACCACGTTGTCAACCACGGCCTGACGCTGAGGGAGGCTGGACTGCGAGTACAGCCAAATCTAAGCTGATACACAGTGGCAAATGTGATAAGAACATTTCGACTGGAAAATAGGTATTGTAAAAATATCATCATATCAAAAACATCTGCACGGTTTCAGTAACTGCTTACAGTACTGTATTCTATGCACTATCAGCACTTCTGTGACCTTTTTCTGTGAAATTACTGTAGTATTGTATACTGTTTTTTTTTTTTTTTTTTTTTTACATAGGATTGAGGGTCAGGAACGACAAGGGGGAAGGCCTCCTATGTTCACAGAACAGCAAGAGAGGGAGATAGTAAACATGGTTTTGGCCAACAATGCTATAACACTCAATCAGCTCCAAGCTAACATTGTCAATAACCACGCCAGTTTCAACGATATCCATCAGGTCTCAACATCAACACTGTGGCACGCATCCTAAAAAAAAAAACATATTCAAATGAAGCAAATTTATCGAGTGCCTTTTGAGCGCAATTCCGAAAGGGTGAAACGACTGCGGCATGATTATGCAGAGGTATGTATTCACTTTAGCAGTGTGATCTTGCATACTGTCTCATAATCTTTTACTGTACTGTAATATGTATACTAGATCTACACTGAACTACACAATTTTGCCTGACACTGTTCTTCAGAGTTTTACGAATGGATGGAGAGGAGATCCAGCATGAGTTCATTTACGTAGATGAGGCTGGGTTCCACCTGACGAGAACATGAAGGATGGGAAGAAACATCATTGGCCACAGGGCTATAGTCAATGTCCCAGGGCAACGTGGGGGTAATATAACACTCTGTGCAGCCATTACACAGAATGGGGTCCTCCACCGCCATGCCCATATGGGTCTTACAACACAGCACTCATACTTACATTCTTGGACCAATTGCACAACATAACAGCAGCAAATCAAATCGATCATATGCAATACATTGTTGTCTGGGACAATGTGTCTTTCCACCGCTCTGCTCTGGTTCAGAACTGGTTTCAGCAACATCCACATTTCACCGTCCTATATCTTCCACCATAGTCTCCATTCCTCAACCCTATAGAAGAGTTTTTCTCGGCATGGCGGTGGAAGGTATATGATCTCTGTCTACAGGCTGAGGTACCCCTCATCCAAGCCATGGAGGAGGCCTGTGACCAGATGGAGGTAGCAGCAATGCAAGGATGGATTCGTCAATCAAGACGTTTCTTTCCAAGGTGTCTTGCTAATGACAACATTGCCTGCGATGTTGATGAAATTCTCTGGCCAGATCCAGCTAGGCGAAGAGACAATGTCTAGGTTTTTTTTTTTTTTTTTTTTTTTTTTACAGTAAACTTACAGTACAATACGTAAAGTGACATTTTGTTACAGTATTATGAATCTCCATGTCAACATTTTGGGCGTGTTGAGAAATAAATAAATTTCTTCAGTCTGCAACATTGGTCTTGTGTAGTGTTTGGTGAATTTACATTATATTTTTACTTTGTTGATGGTAGCCTACTCTAATCATAGGGAAGTAGAAGTGCTAAAAGTGTTTTAGGTTTATCACAGCAACCATTACGCCTATGGAATGTCCCCATAAAACATGGAAACCCAACATGTGTGTGTTGTGCATGCTTGCTATTGTTAAAAGGTACCCATGTAGCCCCATACAATCGCCTATATAACAACTTAGTTAAAGCTCTGACAATAATCAGGGGTTATGACCAGTACTATGAGGTAATATCTCGATAGTAATTTATCTGGTCCCATATAGTTACAGTTTTTGCCCATTGCTTACACACTAAAACAGAATGCTTAGACCAAAGCCTCAATACCTAAACTTCTTGTAGCATACCTTAAACACAGTGTAACCATAGCTTAAACACATTGTCAACTTTGCACCTTGTTTGCAATTCTGTAACACACTTATTGCGAAACACTACACACGTTTTCTTACATTAGACACTTTGTTCAAAAACGAAATCACCTGTTATCATTGGGAAAACACTATGTTCAAAATGCAAAACTCATCTGGCAATTGTAGGCACTTACATACACACCTGAAAACACTTGTACAGAAAACAGAACACCAATCGGTCTGAGCCTTAGCACTACAAATAGGCCTCAGGTAAGCCATTTTGAGAACTTTGCAAGCATGGAGGTAATGAGAGTCAGAATAAGAGGAGGACAAAGAGAGAGAGGAGTCGGACATGGAAGAGGACGAGGACAAAGATGAGGACCAGTGCGGAGATGTGTATCAGATGACATCAGGGCTACTCTGGTGGACCATGTGATAAATAATGGCCTGTCCATGAGGGAGGCTGGGCAAAGAGTCCACCCTAACCTCAGTCACTACACAGTAGCATCTATAATAAGGACATTCTGACTGGAGAACAGGTATATCTTCATATATATATATATATATATATATATATTAGGGCTGTCAATCGATTAAAAATTTTAATCTAATTACAGTTTTTGCCCGTTGCTTGAACACTATAGAGACATGCTTAAACCAAAGTAACATAACTTGAAGTTGTTGTTACTATACCTTAAACAAAGTGTAACCATACCTTAAACAAAAGCGCTGCTTTGCACTTTAGTTGCAATTCTGTAACACACTTGCTCCTTTCTGCAACACACTTGCTCCTAGACACTACACACTATTTCATACATAAGACACTTAGTTCAAAAATGAAATCTCAGGGTACCATTGGGAAAACGCATCTATTCAAAATACAACACACATTGGTTAATTGAAAAGACACTGACACACACCTGAAAACACTTACTTACAAAACTGAACACCAATCAGCCAGCTACAAAAAGGCCTCAGTTAAGCCATTTTGAGAACTTTGCAAGCATGGAGGCAGGGAGAGCTAGAGGCAGAGGAAGAGGAAGACGAGAGAGAGGAGGACGTGGTCGAAGAGGCCACGCAAGGACCATTATTTCGGATGACAAGAGAGCAACTTTGGTGGACCATGTCATAAACCATGGCCTGACTATGAGGGAAGCTGGGCAGAGAGTCCAACCTAATCTAAGCCGTTTCACAGTTTCATCCATAATAAGGACATTCTGACTGGAAAACAGGTGTCTTCAACTCTCTACTCAGACTGTATCTAGAGTATTTACAGTACTGTACCATATCACGTTACTGTATCACATGTATTGTATTCCAGGGTGGCTAATGCTCCTTTTCCAACAAAAGTGGTAGTTTTGTGAAACATACCGTGATAACGTGTTGAGATGTTTCAGTACTGTGTTTGGTAAATACAGTAAAGTTCAGTATACACAGTACTGTAAAAAAGAAGCAAACGAGAACAATTTGTGGTTGCATTTTTCTACAGAATGGCTAGAAGACCTACTGGGGGTGGACGCCAACGCCTGTTCACCCAACAGCAGGAACTTGCCATAGTGAACCTAGTCAGAGCAAACAATGCAATCCGTCTCCACCAGCTACAGCAACAAATACTTGCAGATAGGCAAGTATTCAACAACATAAATCGAGTAAGCATTACAACTATCAGACGCATCTTGGTAAAGCACAACATGACCATGAAGCAATTGTACAGGGTCCCATTTGAGAGGAACAGTGTCAGGGTCAAAGAACTTCGACATGAATATGTACAGGTAAGTGTTTCAGTCCTTTACATTTACAATAAAGAATGGGTGCAGTCCAGTAACAGATGAATATGTACCACTGCATTAGTACCACATAGATGCATTCAGAAAGCTACACAGGTACCTGTGTGGTGGGGTGGGTCGGTTCTGTATATGTAGTAGTGTAAGTGTGTGCTTTGAGTAAAGCCATCCACAATATGTATTTTTTGTTACAGAGAATCTTGGACATGGATGGAGCTGCCCAGCCGCATGAATGTATTTACATTGACGAGGCTGGATTCAACCTTAGCAAAAACAGACGACGGGGACGTAATATAATTGGCCAAAGGGAAATTTTGCACGTCCCGGGGCAGCGCGGGGGAAATATCACATTGTGTGCTGCCATAAGTCTTCGAGGCCTACTGCACCATCATGCCAAACTGGGTCCCTATAATGCGCAACACATCATCACATTTCTAGATGCACTTCATGATGCAGTTGGACAGGATGGATCAGAGCAGCCCAGGTTTGTTGTTGTCTGGGATAATGTTAGTTTCCATCGGGCTGCTCTGGTCCAGAACTGGTTCACCAACCATGATCACTTTGAAGTTCTGTACTTGCCCCCTTACTCGCCATTTCTAAATCCTATAGAGGAATTTTTTTCCGCTTGGACCACATGCCCGTTTGCCTCTTCTGCAGGCAATGGAACAGGCCTGCGGAGACATTGAGGTGAGGTCTATCCAGGGATGGATTCGACACACAAGGGGATATTTTCCCCGATGCTTAGCGAGAGAAGACATTGCTTGTGATGTTGATGAGATCCTGTGGCCAGACCCGAACAGACGGCAGGATCCATAAGCCCACTTGCACACAATTGTGTTTTTCTGTGTTTACAGTAGTGTATTGTTTTATTTTTGATTTAACTGAATTTACTGTACTGTAAAATATACTACTGTAATGTAATGATTTTGAAATCAGTATTTCATTTTTTGGTTGTTGTGAAAACATGCCCTCTGTGGAACTGAATAAAAACATTGAAAACAAAAGACTGCAGTTTTTTATATAAAGTAGACTAGTGTGTTGCTGCTGATCTGAAAGTGTATTCATATGATGCAAGTGGGTATCATTTTGTCATCAGAGTGACATTTTGACAAAGGATCGTTAGGTTTTGATAGCAGAGTTTCAGTTTGACATAGATGTGAATGGTTTATTTCCCAGTGTTGTGTCTTATTTGCTTGTGTGTAGAGTTTTGACACAATGAGCCAAATTTAGCAAAACGTGTGTAAGCAATAGGCAAAAACTGTAATTACATACTCTGTGATTAATTAATCAAAATTAATCGCATACATAATTTTTGCTGTGAAAGTATTAAATATTTCAATTCAAATGAATCAATGAATAATCAGCATTAGTGACATTAAAGTTCAAAAACTCTTTTATTATTATTTTCACTGTTCAAATAATGGCCATAACAATCAACAATATGACCTAATATGCTAAGGAAATAAATTCAAAAGTGCTTCAGGAAG
This sequence comes from Mylopharyngodon piceus, assembly GCA_039654765.1. NCBI lineage: Eukaryota > Metazoa > Chordata > Actinopteri > Cypriniformes > Xenocyprididae > Mylopharyngodon > Mylopharyngodon piceus. The sequence goes on along the minus strand of CM077438.1, from coordinate 28,877,824 downwards.
AAGATTTTTTTTTCACTGTACAAACAAGGCATCTCAGGCCACATTTATAACCTAGGGGACACAATAAATAAATGAACACTCCCCTCAATGTGAACACTATTTCTCTTGTATGTGCCATAAATAAACTCAGGCAACAGAAACCAAAAGTTTAACAGTGCAATATCAAAACCTTACAGTTTTTTACAATCACTAGGACACATTTCTCAATACTTAGGTCACTTTTTCAAAACTCTTCACACAGTTCTCCTAACCAACTTTCATCTTGGCACAGAGGTTAACTTCACATTCAAAATGCACTAAATCTACCAAAACACTTCATACATGTCTCAAATCAACTCATTCTTCCAGAACACTAGCAAAGGTTTTCACTGAGCAAACACACTTTGTCACTCATTAAACATCGACCTAAAAACACTAACATCAGTTAGCATTATACAATGTTTTCTTTTTTTAAATTTCTTTACAAAACAAGAATGACACTCTCTACTGCTTATAATTCACTGCAGTTTATGTTACATGGTCCATGTTTACATTACAGAACAAAATTATTCCTAAGTTTCCCCTTTTGAATTGATGGTAATGAAACTGAAAGACTAATGCTTGTGTAGGTGTTCAGTTTCATCTAATTGTTTTGATAGTATTTGATTTTTTAGATTCAGAATATATTTCATAACTATATTACTGTACAAATGTAGCAAATTTCTGTCTTATTCAGTTTTGTATTATGTTATTGTTTTGAACTTAAGTTTAACAGTTTTGAAAACAGTATGTAAGCATGTGCAAATTGGCCTGTACGTACAAAGAGTTTTGGCAGTTGTTGTGTCTGAGTGAGAAAAGAATTCATGAAATTTGAGAGATGTAGTCATTGAATGCATTTTGTGCCAAAGCAATGATAATTGATCCTCAGTTTAGCCCACATAGACTTCTGTTGTGCTCACTGTGTGAAGAGTTTTGCAAAAGTGACCTAAGTATTGAGAAATGTGTCCTAGCGTCTGTAAAAAACTGTAAATAAAAAATCAGCCCCTTTTACCACATTTCACACACACACACACAAAAATCAACATTTCATCATCAATCAAATCAACAAATCAACAATCGACTGTGGTGATCTTTTGTTGAACTCCCCATGCCTCCGCCACAGACAAAAAATGCTGGGCGCAGGCATCGGCGTAATGCCTGGTGTCCGTTTTTCGCATTGCTAACGCAAATGACTGGAGTTTCCACTCACAGTCAATGATGTGTGCCGTAACACCAAGGTAATTGTGATTGCTAACTGACGTCCAGCGATCCCCTGTCAGTGCGATGTATTCCGCTCCCGCCAATACATCTCCTTTTTTTTTTTTTCCAGTGTCGTACAGCTGCTGGATTTTTAACACAATGGTGTTTCGCGATGGCGGTTTATATGTTATGTCTGAACAGGCTATTTGCAAAACCTCTGCTAACCCTCTGCCTTCTATCACCGAAACTGGTCTGCAGGACATTGCGATCCATTTAGCAAGGGAATTGGTCAGTCGGTCACATACAGATTTGCTAAGTTTGCGTTTCAGTGTTTGCTCCAGTGTGGTTTGAAGATGACGTTGACTGCTAGAGTTGGTATCAAGGGACGTGCTAGGTCGTACCTCCGGATTAACGTTAACTCCTGGATGCTTTGCATTGATGTGGTCATTTAGAGTGGACGAACTCCGGTGATATGCAAATTCCTTGCTGCAGACGACTTTATTTTTTATCAACACTTCCATCAGGCCGTTTTTTATAAGTAAATGTTCCAATCAATGATCCAGGCAGCGCCAGCGCGTTCTCGTCTCCCTCCTTCATTTTACAGTCGAATGGTGGCTAGAACGGCTCCAGGTTCAAAGGTCAATACGGAATGGATTAATCTGCGTTATTTTTTTTAACGCGTTATTTTTTCTCAGATTAATTAATCGAAATTAACGCGTTATTTTGACAGCCCTAATATATATATATATATATATATACAGTATACCTACTGTATGTGTCACATGATTCTGTATCATATTACAGTATTACTGTACAAACTGTACTATACAAAAAGCCCCCCCCAGCCCCCCACCACACACACGCGCACACACACACGTGCACACACACAAAACAAGTACGTTTTTTTTCCCCCAATAGCAATTTATCCAGTAATTGTTTTTGGTTTTTTTTACTTTTGTTTTGTTGCTAAATTTGATGATTTGTGATTCTATTTTTCTTTATTTCTGTAAGAATGTGTGTTTTTTGTAAAAACTCTTGTTTGATTACTGCAGAATTTCTACTTTTGAGTTTTACAGAAGACTGAGTCTGAGAAAATGACAATAAAAATAGAAACACAAAGACTGCAGTGTTTTATATAAAGCCCATCAGTGTGTTGCTGGTGATATGAAAGAGTAATTCAAATGGTGCTTGTGTGTATGGTTTTGTTGCAAGAATTTCATTTTTAGAAAGGAGTGTTAAGTTTTGATTGCTGTGTTTTATTTTGGCATAGATGTGAGTTGTTAATCTCCAAGTGCTATGTCTGATTGGCTTGTGTGTAGAGTTTTGACATAATGAGCCAAATTCTGCAAAAAGTGTGTAAGCAATAGGCAAAAACTGTAACAATATAACTATATAACAACTTAATTAAAGCAGAGACAATAACCAGGGGTTATGGCCAGTACATACGTTTGTCTGACCCCATATAGTGAATGTGACTGCATAACAACTTAAAGTCAAGCAGTTAGTCAGAAATCTAGAATCTCATCCATGTTTCATACAATCCGAGATCTAGAATGTACTTAACCCTGGTCGTAGATTTGCGGTAACAACAGATACATCGCAATCAACTGAAGTCAATAATTTCAGAGTAAATCAGAATGAATACAAACGTAACAATTTATTAACCAGGTAATAAAACAATAATTCAAATCCAATTCAAAGAATAAAACATTCATCAATCATATACATCATCAGTTCAGAGATAAGAGAATTTAGAAGCATTTACCTGGCAATGAAAAAGACTACACACAGCAATCGTGCGGGAGATCTGTCTACAGGTTCCCTGAACCCTTTGCCATCTCTCCTTAAATACCAAGATAATTCAATAGGCTTAACAAATGGTGGTGTCTGCAATTATAATTAGGTTTTGGTCCCCCATTCAAGGGGTCACAAAAGGGAAATCAGAATTTGTGATTGAATGGGTTATTACCTGTAGAAGAGGGCACTTATTTACATACAGGAGGTAGTTTGAATGAAGGACCTGGGGGAGGGCACACCTTAAGTGGCACACAATATTTCTTGTTTTCTAGAACTTCTTGGAAGTTTGTACTATGTCTGGGAGAATGAGACATTTCAAATGATACTAAACATGTATATTTACTTGTTGTACACATTTAACATTGCATAGATTTAGAGTGAGTTTTGGGTGAGGGAGAAAGGATGGGAAACAGAGAGTGATGGGTAGAGTGTAATGATGAGGTGTGAACTGCTCGGTGTGGTGCGTCTCAGACGGTGCTGTTACTTATGCAGGAGAGTGCTCAAGAGAGTGTTCAAATGTTAATTCTCAGGAAAGTCCTTTGTTCTCTTATGGAAAAGTTGTCTCTCAGTCCAGACGGTCTGACTCCAGCCTTACAGTGTTTGTTGGTAGGCGAGATGGTTGGGTGCACTAGGCTCCATCTCTACTCCTGGCTGGGAGTATACTTAATCAATACTTAATCCTCGTTCAATGCTATGTTCTCTCTTGCGTATCCAACCTTGGATGGAGGCAGTGTCAGTGTCTCCACATGCCTCCTCCATTGTCTGGAGAAGTGTTATGTTGACATAGGGATGACGATCATGCACTGTCGAGCACCATGCAGAAAAAAAAAAATTTATATATTCAATAGGGTTTAGAAATGATGAATTTGGAAGCAAGTAGACAACAGAAAAGTTGTTAAAAACCTATAACTTGACCTTTGGCCTATTTATAGGCCTATTCTAAAGCCATGATTGGTTGGTGTTAAGTAAAGCAATGAGTGTTTGCACATGTGAGAAGTTAGTGTGAGGCACTGATGAATTAGTGTGGCATTTTGATTGGTTGTGTTTGAAAAAGGAAATCAAGATACTTCCTGTTAGATTTCTGTGTGTTACATAGAGAATTGTGTGTTGTGTTTTGCAAAAAGTATTTTATGAAATTGAAAAATTAGTCAAATTATTAGTGTATTAGTGTATGGTTTTGCAGATTTGGTGTGTGGTTCTGCTGTTTGAGTGTCAGGTTTCAGAAATTGTGTGACAAGTAAGGATTTTGTGTGTAAGCAGTTGAAAAAAACTGTAAGAGAGAGGGTTGATCCGATGGAAGATGATGGCAACTATGGTATTGAGTGATCATACATATATCGTACATGGACATTGGTCAAATCATACTTGCGAATGCTGTTAATTTGAGATTCTAGAAATAGCAGATACATCTAGCCAATTAAATTAAATTAATTAATTTAATTGGCTAGATGTTTTGTAATCTGTAGCAGTAATTACACAAATGAAAAAGAAAATGCTTCAGTTTTATGATTTGGTGTTTTCAGCTATTTGTAACCCAGTTATGAATTATGAATAACAATAGATTCAAATGCTGCTGAACATTTGCTTTAATTAAAAACAAATGGATGTTTCTGTTGACCATGCAAACAATGTAAATACATTTTTCAACAGATTTTGTTCAAAACTTGCAATCAGTATTATTAACGTGACTGATAACGTGATGAATGAAAACACTGGAAAATATGGGTCTTACAGACTGTACAGTTGGTAAACGAAAAATAAAACTTTTACTTCAAGCTCAACAACATGTTTAGTAAGTCGCACGACAAGGGAGAATTCCAAAAATACCGTATTTAATAAATCCACAGGAGAAAGGCAAATCCAGACATAAACATAAACGTAATACATAGACGCATACACTGACGAGATCGGACAAAGAATGAGGGAGAACACAGGGACTGAATACATGAGGCAAACAAAGGATCTTAACAAGGTAATTAACAGGACACAGGTGAAGGAAATGACTAATTAGACAACTCAGGAAAACTAGGTCAAACTAAGAAACACAACACAGCAGACGTGACGATCTGTGGTTTTAAAACAAAAAAATTAACACTGAAAATTGGTGTTCTACTATTTGAAAGTCACAAAGGTTGTCCACATCAGTGAGATGATTTATTTGTAAGCATGCACCTTACTGCAAGAAAAAAATAACAATATAATAATATGACAATATCAAAATTATGGGCATTGTACTCGATAGTCAAAAAAGTTTTCTTCAAGATTGACCATATCAGTGAGATTGTAAAACAACTATTTGAAGAACACTGAATATGTGGGGGTTACATACCATGCATAAACAAACAAAGATTCCATTGAGGCAAAACCAAAAATTCCTGATACCAAAACACATTTTCTCACAGAATGACTCGTAGGTTTTAGGGAATGTAGGGAGTCATATTATGTTCTCAGAGGTGCTTGCCAGCTGAAAGGTACAATCTTGGTTGTCCTCAAGGAAGTCAATGGATGGTTTGGGATTGAATCCAAGTGCTGGAACATAATTTGTTCCAGTAGAGTAACACTAGAATATCCTCTAGCGACACACATGCCATTGAAGTTAGCATAGTAAACTAATGAAAGAAGACCTGTCCGTTCAGTCCTCTCTCGTGGTGCTATTTTGAAAACAGCAGATTTGTGGGCCACTGTCCCAAGCCAGCTCAGACCTCATCACACAGCCAGCACACAGCTCCTGCGTGTTCCGTTCCCCTATCTTCACTGGTGTCACCACAAGAGAGGGGTATCCACAGAATTGTGTGCACTCTTACACCTTTCTGCTGGTGTTTTCACACATGTGAGCACTCTTACGTGGTAAATACTTTGGGGCCACACTTATCGCCACCAAGGGGCTTCCCAATTTCCCTTGGCTTTTCCCACGCCAGAGTACTCCTACTAATTTACAGATGTAAGAGCATCTTTTGAAATCTGGAACTCCTTTTCCTCTATTCTATCAATTTTTTAACCACGCAAACATTTTTAAATTAATAAGCAAAAATTGCTCTTACCTCATAGGCGCACCTTTGTTTGCGTGATCTGCCAAGCCCCACCACCCATGGCTCTTGTCGATTACCACTTTTTGCCAGGGTCGATATTGTCCCTACCACTTTTTGAAACATCGGATGTATCTAATACAAAAGAAATATATCTAGTTGATTAGCAATTCGTTTGTGTTAAATAAGAGGCAATCTGGCGCTGGGATGTGTTGTTTTTGAAATCATGCTGAGTGCTCATTGTCGCTGGTATCAGTGGCACAACAGTGTTCTTTTGACGCTCGTGCTCACTGCGCAGTCTTCACACAGACGAGCGCTTCAAACTATCGCTTAACGCCGTTGCGGAGACTCTCTATTTGTTTCTGTGAAATCACAAAACAAAATGCACATAAACATGCCCCTCCCTGCTTTTGATATACAATCACTGATGAACGTCTTTGGTTTTAATGAGGGGGGAAAAAAGCTATACGAGGGTGGATTAGAACCCAGAACCTCTGGCACGCTTAATGGATATTCTACCACTGGCCCATTAGAACTAACCTAAGCTAATGCGCATCTACAGTATATACTTATTCACTAATGTAAATATTCTCGAGACTAACAATATATTGCATTATAGTAGATGTAAGTCTGAAACATTAATAATGAATTCTATGTAGGATTTGAGGGCAAACCAGACAAATGAATCTTCCAGATGATTCATTCAAACATAATTCCACGCAAAAACTCAACACTCCAGATCCCAAATCAACACGCCCCAAAATCAGAGAATCTGTCATTTGCGGCTCCATTCAGTCTACAAAACCTCCAGCTCAGTACTTTATGGAGTGGTCTCGAGTGTGAGGCTGCCTCCACACACAGGAACCGCTCCGGAGCCTTCTCTGCAGCTTGCCTTTCCCTCTTCCCTAAACCTTCCTTCTACGAGTGCAGAACCCAGCGTGAGGCTGCCTCCTCAACTGGTGCCTGCCCCGTCTTCTCTCCCTCTTAATTTTCCCCCTCCTTCTTCAGCTCGTCCACCATCCTATACTCTGTTCACGGCCGCACCAACAGGAACACCTGCCTACGCTGTTGCAATGGAGCCCCCACCTGTCTCTAACCTGCTTCGCAACCAGATCCCAAGTACGGACGTAGATTTGGCTTCTCTTCTGTCTCCTATTCTGCAAAAAGACTGTGGCGCATTTTCTGTCATCCTCAAAGATTCACACTCTAATCCAAATCGCATCCTCTCTCTAGCAGCATTTGTCATAGCTTGGAAAATATTCTGAGGTAATCTGTTCAGTCTTTTCAAACATACGAAAAGAACTGAACGATTACCTATCCATTATTGCTGACTTATCATAAGTTATTCTCTGCAAAATGCGCAGCGAGACCCCTGGACTTTGAACTCTACAACAGAGTTTTCCCGGGCTGCCGCAATATTTCATGTGCCATCTGTAGATCCCTCAATCATCAGTCCCACTCTTGCCCTCAAATCCAAAACTCCTCAAACCCTCAGCCAACCTCCACCGATGTTAAATCCACCTCATACGTGCCACAGTCCGGGCTTGATCACTCTCTTTCTGGAAAACAAAAAGTTTTCATTCAAAAATCATTGAAGTTGTTGCAGACCTGACGATTTAAACTGTTAAATCGTCAGGTCTGCAACAACTTCAATGATTTTCGTTGCTTCAAACAAAGATTCTGTTTTTTGCATGTTTGTAATTTTTGTGGCGGCACGCACGCCCCACCAAGTATGTCATGTGTACAAATCCTCAGCAAAAAAACAATAAAGATTTCAAAAAATACCTCTCTTCTCCTCTTAATGTAGGACGAGCTAAAAAACCACCCAGACAAACAATTCACTCACTACTTTCTTTCTGATTTACAACAAGGTTTTGATCCAGGGTTAGAAAGCCTACCAGAAGCAACTTTCGTTTGTAAGAATTTACAATCTGCCCTGACAGATCCGGACACCATAGATTTCCTTCTCGCAAAGGAGGTGAATTCTAATTTCATGATCGGTCCATTCGATTCCCCCCCATTCAAAATCTTCCGCATTAGCTCCGTTGGAATTGCAACCAGAAAGTTCCCAGGGAAAAAGCATATCATTATCGATCTCTCCGCTCCCCACGACTGCTTTGTTCCAAGCATCAATAGCCTAATCCCTCTTTCAGAGTTCTCGCTGAACTATCACGATTCAGCTAATTAAATCTGCTGGTCACGGAGCCTGGTTAGCCAAACTCGACATCACGTCAGGCTTCAAGGTTATGCCAGTAAACACCGACTTCTGGCATCTCTTTGGAGTGTGCTGGCGAGATAAATATTATTTCGTCGTCCGTTTGACTTCCGGATGTAAAAGCAGCCCAAAAATCTTTGACACACTGTCCGAAGTCCTATGCTGGATCCTCGCAAACAATTACGGCATCCCTTACCTCATTCAATTACTCGATGAGTTCCTTACTGTCTCACCCAACGAAAATCCCCCGGCTGCCCACCTCAGCACCGTTCAAAACGTTTTTTCGGATTTAGGTATCCCAATTGCAAGAAAACCGAGGGACCTACCATCTCCCTTGAGTTCCTCGGAATTAATCTTAATTCAGTCAAATTCCAGGCTTCACTGCCAAAAGAAAAAATTGACAGAATCATTAGCATGATCTTACCCCCACTCCGCAAATCACCAAACGTGACCTCCTCTCTCTGCTTGGACATCTACACTTCGCGATGAGAATCATGCATCAAGGCCGCCCATTCATGTCCCATCTCCTTTCTCTAGCATCCTCCGTTCCTGGCTTAAATGATCCAGTCACTCTAAACAGGCCATGTAGAGCAGACTTAAACCTCTGGCTTTTATTTCTCAAACAGTGGAATGGTCTCACCTTCTCACCCCCCGAACTCACACCTGAATCACTCTGCATCCTCCTCTGCGCTATTTGAACTCTACCCAATCATCGTTGCTGTGACCCTGTGGGGGAAAGAATGGGCCTCAAAAAACATTCTCTTTCATTGGGACAACTCCACCACAGTCTTCTGCATAAATAAAGGCAGATCAAATTTCGCAGAATTAATGCCTTTCATCAGACGTCTGATCTGGTCTTCAGCTTGTAACCAGTTCATACTTAAAGCAGAACATATTCCAGGATGCAAAAACCAAATTGCTGACTCTCTCTCCCGTTTTGCTTTGCAGAAATTCAGGACATTGGCTCCACATGCAGACCCGTCTCCCACCCCAGTACTTCCCTTTTAAGAACTGACATTCCAGTAAACCACCCTTTGCAACATCTCCATAATTGATCTATCAACCACATATTGCAAGCAGTATCTCCCAGAATGCTTCAATCATATTTGTCAGCCTGGAAAAATTTGAGCTAAGTCCCCAGATACATCCCCAGATACAGTACATCCGTCTTTCTCTGATCTGCAAGTTCTGGACAGCGACACAATCTGTTTCAACATTAAGCACAACAAAACAGACCAATTAATGTGTGGACACCCAATATTCATTTTTAATCTACCCACCACTCTTCAGCCTTACCAGTCCATTTCTCTATTTTTAGCTCACAGAAGTTCCCGAATCTGTTCACCTACAGATCCCCTCTTCGTTGTTGACAATAATAACCCCATCTCCAGACACTGGTTCCAAAAACACTTCAAATCAGTCCTAGTCAGTTCTGGCATCCCAGCAAACCAATACTCCAGCCATTTTTTCCGCGTAGGCGCCGCAACTTCAGCTTCCAAAAATGGTCTCCCTGAACTCCAAATTAAAGCTTTAGGTCGATGGTCTTCAAACGCTTTTCAATCATATATCAGAACAAACCTATCTCACATTAAACAAGCCCATCAACTACTCATTCAGTAATCTAGTTGTCATGCACATGTTCAGCCTATATTAATTAACAAACTCCACCCACCCACCCACCTAAAACTTTAGCAATTCACAGCCACAGCAGCGATCTCAGACACCGCTCCCACATGTGCTTTCAATCTAAACGTATTCCCCGCTGCCGCAGCAGTGATTTGCCCACTGTAAGATAAACAGAACCTCAGATACTTTGATCTCCTGAGATATGGACAGTACAAACACATACAGCCATTTGTCTCCACACCCCACAGAGTGAAGTTGCAGGAAAGCTTCTTTCCATCCTGTCCTTCCTTCACGTTTGTTCCTTCTCCCCCAATTTCTTCCCTTTACACATTCTTCCCTTCACTCAGTTCACTTAGAAAGATTATATAAAGATTATAATGTTCTGTCAATGCAAGTGAATTAACAGTCATGTTTGGTATCATTTAAAATGTCTCAGTGCGACTGGTACAATGGTCTCGTCTACATGGCAGTAAACCAAAAGGTAATAAAGGTTTTAAGAGTTTAGAGATACTTTGGTTGCTATCGTGGGTGTGCCCCTTTCCCAGGGTCCTTCATCCAAACTACCTCCTGTTCCCCAACAAGGTGCGAACTCCCTAGGTCTGTGACCCTAGTCAATGCAAATTCCTACTGTAAGTTCATGCCCCACATTGGAGGATGTTTTGTCTTGGTCTGAGTATTTAAAGAAATGTTGCAAAAGGCTCGGGGCGATTCTGTTGTCAGATCAGCCCATATTGCTGAGTGTCCAGTGCATTTTTCTAATGTCAGGTATGCATCTTTTACTCTATTTCTGAGCATTTGATGTTTTGTATTGATCATCTTTGAATTGATTATGTAATTAGCATGATACATTTACCTGATGAATAAATTGTTACATTTGATTTTATTCTGACTTACTCTGAAATTATTGACTTCAGTAGATTACGATGTATCCATTGTTACCGCAAATCTGTGTCAGGTTAGTAACGGACTAAAGTCCAGTTTTGAGTGGAGCATAGGGCACACCAACTGTGATTTTAGAGTTCTGGCTAATGCTTGGCATTAGTTCAAGTGTACTTAGACTGTAAAGGCTAAAAAGGGAATTTCCATTTAGGACACAAAATGTTGATTGACCAACCTAAATTGGGTGAGCCTTAACTCTGTTTAATGCAATGTTACTCTAGCTAAGTGTACATGGGAAACCATGACATGACCAAACCAAAGCTACTATCAGAGAAGTAATATTGGTCGGCTTATCTGTGGTAGTGGTTGTGACCTCTGACTAGAGATAGTGTTACTTTAATTCAAGTGTATACAGAACTCTGGGGACTAAACAAAATACTTTTAGATAGAGCAAGCATGAAAGCGGCCTTCTGAACAGTAGAGTCAATTACCTCTGTCTAGTGACCAAGACTGGCGAGTTTGTGATCATGGGCCCACATAATAAATGAATGGCTGGTGCGAGGACACTGTGTGACTCTGAGAACCGAATAAACGAGTACAATAAGAGTAAAGAGTTAAATAGTATGTCTAGATATGTCTAGTATGTCTAGATAAATTATAAATATAAATGGTCAATAATCAATTGGCATTCCAACCTAAATTCGAGGTCATAATAAAATGGAGTCAGATAAGAGTTTAATTGGAATTAAACTACTTTGCCACACTGAAAAGACTGAATGCCCAAGAAACCTTCCCCGTTCTATGGGAAAACTGCCATTGGGCCGATTGGGCGGGCCTTACACCACCGTAATAGCATCAGTTTTCATTTTTAAAATCTATTTCTCACTGCCGCAGCAGTGAATTGCTCAACGCCCTTATGTCAGCCTCCAAACAAAAACTTTTTCCCACTGCCGCAGCAGTGATTTCATCCACTGCTTGCACATCAGCTTCTGATCAAACTTTATTCCTCACCATCGCAGCAGTGTTCTCGGCCACTGATCTCATACCGGCTTCAGATTAAACTTAATATCTCACTACTGCAGTATAGTGATTCCGGCCATTGATCTCTCAACAGCTTTCAGATTAAACTTATTTCATTGCCACAGCAATGATTTCGGCCACTTCTCTCATGCCAGCTTCAGAGAAAATTTTTATTTTTTCACTACAGCAGTAGTAATTTCATCCACCTCTTTCATGCCAGTTTCCAGAATAAATTTTATTCCTCGCTGCAGCAGTGATTTCATCCACCGCTCTACCCAGGTGAAAAAAAAGTAAATTTCTATAATGTGCTTAAAGTGCTCTATTTTCGTGCACTAATTTTGTACTTAATATACTAAAACTTCTTCTTTAGTACTTCTTAACATAATCTTAAGAACATCTGAGTGTGAATGGGCAGGCAACCTCGTGAAATAACTTTTGAAGTTCCAAACGTAGGTTCGGGAGGAGCCTAAACATTCAGTCCTATCAATCATCATTACGTGCGTACTATATAAGCTGCAAACACCGCGTCATCCCATTGACAAATTTTTTCCGGCAAGCCCCCTCCTCCCCGTCTCCTCCTCTAATTCTCTCTTTCCTCCTATGCGCAGTTCCGTAGTGGGGAACTCTCACTTTTCTTTCTTTTACTTAGTTTCCTTTCTTTTCCATTAATAGTCTTGTGTTCTAAGTTAAGTTTTGCCGCAAAGTTTAATCAATGACTCTATATATCTTTGCCCGCCTCAAAACTTCAAACTTCAGCCACGAGGGAGACCACACCAGAACGTGATTGGCTTCCCACGACATCAATCAAAGACGTCGACACAGGAATCCTTATTTAAAGACACAAACAACAGACGCAAGTATATACCTCCAGATTTTAGCTGAACTGATGCACTTATACAAAGTCTAATAACCCTGCCTAAGAAGCGATAGAAGGGTTAAATTAATGATTGATGATTTGTTCAGATCAGGTCTTATGAAGCGCATATACAGCTAGAAATTTGGGATGTCATTTAATTCTTTCCTCACTTCCTTTCTTTCTGCAACTGGTGTGAATGTGTGTGTATGTGTGTGTGTTTGTGTTAGTTTATGTGTTAGAATAATCAATAAAGTCTCATTTATATTTTTAAAGAGAAGTGTCTTGTGTTATGTGCTTACGAATTTAATGTCTTAAACTGCCGATCTATGTTACCTTGCTAATAAAGTGTTTTCACGATAGTTTGGATATTCATATCCGTTACAGAGCTTATAGTTACAGCCGTGCAAATGAACGGTGGACGATTCAGTTGTAAAATAAGTGACTCTTCCCTATAAATTAATTAATAATTCCGGTCCCACTTTATATTAGGTGTCCTTAACTACTATGTACTTACAACAAAAAATAAGTACAATGTACTTATTGGGTTCAAATTGAATTGCAAAACACTTTTGCTGCTATTGAGGTGGGATACGGGTAAGGTTAGGGACAGGTTTGGTGGTATGGGTAGGTTTAAGGGTAGGGGTAAGGTGTAAGGGATGGGTCAACAGTGTAATTATAAATGTAATTACAGAAAGTAATTACAGATGTAATTACATGCAGGTGTTTTTAAAAATATAAGTACAATGTAAAAACATGTATGTACACAATAAGTGCATTGTATCAAATAATTAATTTAAATGTAAGTACATAGTAGTTAAGGCCACTTAATATAAAGTGGAACCATAATTCCCTTTGAGCTAAATTGACCTGTGTCCCTTACATCTGCATTTATTAGACTACATTTCTGATATGCAATCTTCACCCCCCACCCCACAGACACAGACACAGACACAGAACACACACTCCTGTCCCACCCACTTTTTAAAACAAAGGTACGCCACTGTGTGGAAAAAAATCATCTCTTTCTTGATAATAAAGATCAAGAGGCAGAGTTTCAGATGTCAAAATTAGACTATTGAACAAAGCAAAAAAGCAGAGATGCCAGCCGCTGCATCTGAGTTTGTCTCTGGCCAGGGCGCAATTATTATACATTTCTTTTATCTGTTATTTGACAATAACCACGTGACTTAACTCTCTAAGATTCACCACTCATTAAGTCCTTCTCCTCTTGACTCTTTAATTGTGGAAACCTGCCAATTGATGGTCATCCCTACATCAACATTCTCCAAGGACAATCAACTTTTTTCCAGAGGCAAGAAGCCTCCATGTGACACCTTTTAATAATGGTCTTATTCATTTAACAGCCACATGTTGTTTACTAGAAAAATCCCTGACTAAGTTAAATATGCTCAGTGGCCACAATACCTTCTCAGAAAAAGTTGACCATTTTAATCACAGTCTCGTAGGCCATGAGGCCTCAGAACACTTCTGTTTAATAGTATTCAAACTAATTCTACAAACAGATCTGTTCTGTTGCATGCATGTAGCTTTGTTTATTTATTTGTTTTTCTTGTTGTTCGTACAGCCATACTCTAAGGAAAATTAAAAAATAAAGAATTAAAAAATTAAAATTACTCACAATGGCAAAGTTTTTATACAAACGTCTTCATCAAAAGACTGGGTGAATTATGAAGTAGGCTAACATTTTGTGGGAGCAGCATGCATTTTGACAAGAAAATGTCATTCAAGTGCTCTGCGATGCGCCACGTATTACGTAATCACGTTGGAAAGGTCACGCATGATGTGTAGACGAAAGTACTGATCCAGTGTCTACAAAGTGAACATGCAAAGACTAAGTCAAAAGCCCTTTACAAAAAAAGGTAAAACAACGACGTCAGACAATTTTGAAGTTGGATGAGAAAATGAGATAAGAGTTTTTCGCCCTACCACGGTACTTCCACCTAAGTCACATGTGACCTTTCCAACGTGATTACGTAATGCATGGCGCGTCGCAGAGCAGTGCAAGACAAGCATTATTCCTTGGCTGGGATTGTGTAGAGCCCTTTGAAGCTGCATTGAAACTGCAATTTGGACATTCAACCCGTTGTACCCCAAAAATCCTCAAAAACCTTGATTTCTTTTTGACTGAAGAAAGAAAGACATACAGTAAACATCTTGGATGACATGGGGGTGAGTAAATTATCAGGAAATTTTAATTCAGAAGTGAACTAATCCTTTAAGCACTGGCCAACACCAGTCCCTCAAATGACTTCATGACCACAGATGTGAGAGCAACAGGTCTGTAGTCATCTGACTAGTCCAGTGATTTGGGTTTTTTTGGGGACCGGAATGATAGTGGAGCTTTTGAAGCAGCAGGGATCTTTACATCGCTCCAGTGATCTGTTGAAGATCTGTGTGAAGATAGGGGCCAGTTGGTCAGTGCAGACTTTTAAACAGGCAGGTGAAACACCATCTGGGCCTGAAGCTTTCCTAGTCTTCTGTTTTTTGAAGACCCGGCACACATCCTCCACACAGACATTAAGCGCAGGTTGAATGGCAGGAGGGGGGTAGCAGGAGGTGTTGGTGAATGTGTGAAGTGCAGGTCAGAGCAGGAGTGCGGTGTGAGACTGGGCTTTTCAAACCTACAGTAAAACACATTCAGATTGTTAGCCAGTTATTGATTCTCTACAGATCGGGGGGATAGTGACTTGTACTTGGGCCTGTTTCCATCTGGTATTAAGATGCGTTTTGGTCGATCGGATTACAAGTGGACGAGGGAGACACATACCCGTTTACACCTGGTATTTTAATCCGTCTCTTTTGTCCACTTTCTACCACTTTTGTCCTGATTTCTTTGAGGGGAGGGTCTATGGGTGGGTAAATGTTAGATTTTTTTAGATCTTTTGATCTAATGGACAAAATAAGCTCGCACAATTTACATATGAATGCACCCATGATGACGGAAAAACATACGGAGAGCAGCAGCTTCCGTTTCTGCTCTGACAGCCGCAAGACCGGCCAAATGCGGTGAGTGTGTTTTAGAAATCAGGAATGGTGAGAGAACATTGTGTTTGGTACGTTTTTCATCTTCAAACCAAACTTGGGTCTTCAGCTGACAAAGTTTAAATCCTGTCTGGCTAGCACAGTTCCCATAATGTTTACACATTAGGTCAGTAGGAGCAGAGTAGGCGGTCTTTTGCAGCTGTTCGAACACATTCGACCGCATGAGCGCTTCCACTACGAAAGCAATCCGGTCAAATGCGTTTTTGACTACCTCTGGAAGTGGTCTAAAGTGGACGTTTTACACCCCGTTAACACCTGTATTTAGCATTGTCCACTTGTGATCCGATTGACCAAAATGCATCTTAATACCAGGTGGTGATGTTCCTCAGGCCTGTCCAGATTGGTCATTGGATGAAAACTGTTTTTTCAGCTTTTCAGAATAGCTTCTTTTAGCCATTTTGATCTTTTTTGTCAGTGTGTGTCTGGCCTGCTTGTAAAAGATTTTATCCCCACTTCTGTAAGCATCTTCTTTGGCACAACAAAGCTGTCTGAGTTTTGCTGTAACTCAGACAGCTTCATGGATTCAAGACTTCAATCTGATAAAACATCTATTAAAAACATAAATGCATATTAATCATGCTTGAAACGCAGATTAAACTCACTTTTAAGATGTTTTTATAATCCTCAGTGAATTAAAACACTTTTTAGATTATATGTACTTCAAAACTCACTCAAACTCTTTATATTACACTCTTACACGTTTCTGTTTACATAAGTACAGTGAAATGAACATTTTAATAAAATATACTCATACCAGTGAAAAACACGAAAAGACAAAAGTTACATCTTTCCTCAGTTTATTACTGAGCCCACCAACCAGGAAGTTAATCTCTTGCATCTTTCATGAGCGTGCCCAACGCCATCTATTGGCATGGTGGTGTAATGCCACAATGATGGACTGTTTTAACTTGACTAGAAAAGTTCTCAAATATATATATTTTAAAATATATAGGGGGTGGCTGTTTTAAGTAAAATATCATTAATATCATTAATTCATCTTTATCGCTAGGATACGTACCAAAAACTTTTAAAAAATACTGTCAAAAATACTAGAAACTACAGTATCATCGCAACTATGTTCCTTTTTAGAAAGAAATGGTATCTGTGAGGATTTCCAGTCAGGATTTAGACCGTACCTTAGTACTGAGACTGCTCTCATTAGAGTTACAAATGATTTTCTCTTATCATCAGATCGTGGTTGTATCTCTCTATTAGTGTTACTGGATCTTAGTGCAGCATTCGATACTATCGACCACAACATTCTTTTAAATAGACTCGAAAATTACGTTGGCATAAGTGGAATTGCATTGGCATGGTTCAAATCATACTTATCTGACCGTTATCAGTTTGTAGTAGTAAACGAAGAGATGTCATATCGATCACAAGTTCAATATGCAAGTACCACAAGGCTCAGTACTAGGACCGTTGCTTTTCACTCTGTACATGCTACCCTTGGGAGATATCATTAGGAAGCATGCCGTTAGTTTTCACTGTTACGCTGATGATACTCAGCTCTGTAGTTCATGCGTTCATGACCTCAAGGCTAGATTACTGTAATGCTCTACTGGGTGGTTGCCCTGCTCGCTTGATAAATAAACTACAGCTGGTCCAAAACGCAGCAGCTGGAGTTCTTACTAGAACCAGGAAGTATGACCATATTAGCCCGGTTCTGTCAAAACTGCATTGGCTCCCTATTAAACATCGTATAGATTTTAAAATCTTACTAATTACTTACAAAGCACTAAATGGTTTAGCTCCCCAGTACCTGAGCGAGCTCTTAACGCATTGTAGTCCTTCATGTCTATTGTGATCTCAGAATTCTGGCCAGTTGATAATACCTAGAATATCAAAATCAACCGCAGGTGGTAGATCATTTTCCTTTTTAGCACCTAAACTTTGGAACAGTCTTCCTAGCATTGTTCGGGAAGCAGACACACTCTGTCAGTTTAAATCTAGACTAAAAATGCATCTCTTTAACCTGGCATACACATAACACATTATCAATTTATGTTTTCACATCCATTAAAGGATTGTTAGGCTGCATAAATTAGGTCAGCTGGAACCGGGAACACTTCCTATAACACCAGATGTACTCGTTACATCAGAAGAAGAATGGCATCTACGCTAGTCTCTCTGTTTATCCCGAGGTTTACTGTAGTCAGCTGGATCCGGGCCGTATCCAGATCAGATGGAGGACCTGTGCCTAGACACGATGACAACACAGCCCTGAAGTGTCAGCAGAGGTTGCGTCAACTAGATAATCCCCTGTGAAGGCCTCAACGACACGACAGCCAGTGACACAGATTCCCAACAAACTGTCCCATAACTGCGTGATGAATACGATCTTCAACTAGATGGAACTGGATTAAATATTTTGACTGTTGCAATCCCAATCGGACTTATGACCTGTAATGCTGCCTGAATCATAATCATGCACTGTTCGCTGTTGGCCAGAGGAGAACTGGCCCCCCGACTGAGCCTGATTTCTGCCAAGGTTTTTTTTTTCCATTTTTGTTGCCTTTTGGTCACCTGATGTCACCTGTTGGAGTTTGGGTTGTTTGCCACTGTTGCCTTTGGCTTGCTCAGTTGGGGACACTTGATATTCAACAATGTTTTTGATCTGCCTGCATTGACACCATTGTATGCGAACAGAACTGAGCTGGACAATGACATCACTGTTTTCTCCAGTGCTGATACATAGATAAATTACCTAAATTAATAACTATTTATTTTTACAGTGGAATGAATCAATACTGAATTTATTTAAGATGGACAATGACACATTTTCTTTAAGAGCTGCTGTGCAGCCAAAATGATTTGCCAGTTATCACTGTAAAGCTGCTTTGACACAATCTGCATTGTAAAAAGCGCTATATAAATAAAGGTGACTTGACTTAAAGCTTTAGGAATAAATGGCATTTACTCAACCTATTACACTAAAAGTGGTACTTGAGGCCCACTCAATGAAAACATTCACTCATATACCTAATTTTCAGACCAAGTCTGCAAAACTGCAAGCACATTATCTGATTTACACTCATGAAGGATGAAGGTTAAACACAGTTCTCTACATAAGACACATTCCAAACTAATAGCTCTTGTGTTTCATTTTGAAAACACTGCCATTTACTGTGAATGCCGCACTGTAAAACAAATCACCAGGAATTTACAGGATTAAAGAGTATTATTTTACAATAATTTACTGTAGTCAGAAATTTACAGTGAAATTAATGCATGCTGGGTCATTTTTTAATTAATTACTGTAAATCAAAAGCAAAATGATACTTATGTCAACAGTAATTTACTGCTCTTGTTTTACTGTGAATTCACATTATAAAGTTGTCTTTAACCATGCCACTGTAAGAAATTATATTGTTTACCACTCAAAATATCTTTTTCATTCTATATTGTCTGATGGTTAGAGAATAGGATTTGTAACCTGAAGGTTGCAGGTTCGAGTCTCAGTACCGGCAGGAAATGTAGGTGGGGGTAATGAATGAACAGAGCTCTCTTCCACTCTAATTACCCACAACTGAGGTGGCCTTGAGCAAGGCACCTAACCCCCAATTGCTCCCTGGGTGCCGCAGCAAAAAAAAAAAAAAAAAAAAAATTGGGGGCGCCCACTGCTCCGGGTGTGTGTGCGCGCACTTGGATGGGTGAAGCACAAATTCCGAGTATGGGACACCATGCCCTTTTTACACCTTTCTTTTTATTTCTCTACAAAATGGTTATGTTTAGGTTTGGGGTAGGGTTAAGGGATCCAAAAATTATACAATAAGTGCAAATATACAAATATAGCTGTAAATACGTAATAATGTTTACATTTTTAGATGTCGTCAATACATCCATATTGCACATTTCAGCATCTATGCAAATGTATTTTTGTACCTGTAAACGTTACATACTAATACCTACGTATAAACAATGAGACAAGTCAGGCCTACCACACCAATGTTGTACCACAAAAAGCCAGTTAAGGTGGCTAGTCAGGTAACATTAGTTTGCGCCAGTCCTGGGTTTTAGGTTCCACAAAAGTGGTTCATCTTTTACTGGTGTTCATTTCCATAGTAACTTACGCTTCATTGCAGGTTTTTCTTCTCACTCACAAATCGCAAAGAGATATTCAACCAAAGCGGCAGAATGGCTGATCTCCACTGACTATGGGGATACTCTAAGACAGTTGGTCCCATTCCTGGTTCCGGGGTACCCCTAGCACTGCACAGTTTAGATGTTTCCCTAATCAAACACACTTGATTCAACCCATTAGCTCATTAATAAAGACTCCAAGACCTCATATGGGTGTGCAAGATAAGAGAGACATTCAAAATGTGTTGGGAACCACTGATCTAGGAAGGAATGATGCCTTACCACAACACCACATTTTTGCTGCTGTACAAATATTACCATTTCATTCTATAATGCTGAACTAATGAAAAGCGTTAAATGTATTTTCAATTTTTTTATTTCATCCAGTCACATGTGTATCTTATATAACATTTAATTTACATTTTAAGAAATCAGTTCTCAGCTCTCCTTAAAAATGTAATGGTTAAAACATTCTACATAAGTGTTTACAGGATTCTACATAAGCATCTACGTATGTGTTTACAGGATTGATCCTTCAAATTTCTTAGTTTCATAGCTAAAATGTCTTATTTTGAAGAGCAAATGTACTTGAGGCATTTCTACCATGTTACCAATAAGTGAAGATTTATACATAAAGTAACATTTCCTTGTTTTTTAAGAAACAGCTTGTGATTTTATAGCTGTGCTTTAAGCACACAAAGTACCTTCATGATATTAAAGTGAAAAGAACAACATTTTCTTTGATACCAGTTCTCGATGTAATGCAGAATATTTACATGTACGCTTATTCTACAATAAAGTTTTTCTAGAGCGTTAACAAAAGCAGCGCATTTTAAGCATCACATTACATTATCTAGACTTACACACAAAGTAAAAAAGGCCAAGATGAAGCATTCGGATACATAAATGAGATTGAACATTCAAGGGCATTTAAACATTCCCTTTAACGACAGGTGTAATTGGGCATTGAAATGGGTCCGAAAACGAATGAAAAATTGAGCTGTCTGGCCCTATTAGTGTATTAAAGTCAGTATGTACATTAACTAGAATTAACACAACATGATATTTATGAATTCTTACACATTCTTAAAAGTTTAAGACATGGCAATATGTTACAATGTGTATCTGAAAGAAATAATTTCTATATACAGCAAGACTGCCATCGTTGCAAAGCATTTAAGATATATTTCCAAAGATTGTTTCCAATACACAACATGTAAATTATGTGCAGATAATCAGTTGACTTCAATATACAATTTAAAATTGTGACAAGGAATAATTTTAGTGACAAACCAGTATGTACTGTAGAAACTTGACAGGGACAAATGCAGAGAGCACCCTAGAGAACCAGTGTATGTCACATCCTCTGTCAAACACGCTATGCTGTTGGACTGAACATTTTTGATCATGATCAAAAATCATGTTTCCATCCAGATGAAGCCATCCAATACAACAAACACATAGAAAAAACAACAACATAAAATTACAAGATAATAAAAAAATGTGCTGATTTAAAGCAGGCTTTCTAATGAGCAAAACCACTTTGGAAGACTAGGATATGTTAATGCTATTTCACAAATGAATAAAATAGTCAAATTCACAAACTGACAGAGTTGGTAAATGTCAAGTAATGTGTAATAATTTAATTGAGTTCATTTTTTACAAAAATCAATATCAGCAAATGTAATGGAAGAAATTAAAAGGCTTTTTGACTTGCAGTCAGCGAGGCAAGACAAATAAAATGTGGAGCTGCACCTTTTTTCCACAAAGTGAAAGTCACTTGAGACAAATGTTTCAACACTGACATTTTAAAAAAAAATATCTTCTGTTTTCCACAGAAGAAAGAAAGACATACGG
Source organism: Mylopharyngodon piceus (assembly GCA_039654765.1). Taxonomy (NCBI): domain Eukaryota; kingdom Metazoa; phylum Chordata; class Actinopteri; order Cypriniformes; family Xenocyprididae; genus Mylopharyngodon; species Mylopharyngodon piceus. The sequence continues at coordinate 28,856,181 of CM077438.1, read as the reverse complement.
GTTTGAAACATCATGAAGGTGAGTGAATGATGACAGAATTTTCAGGGCACACAGATGTTACAAGGTCTGCGTTTTCTGTTGGTTCTGTCCCTGCTTTGAGGTTGGGAAAGAATCAATTCTTTAGGAGAAAAAAAAAAAAAAAAAAAAAAATATTAAAAGCAGTCAAAGCTAGCACAATATGTGTCACAACACAGAGCCACAGGAAGAACAACAAATAAAAAATAAGCACATTGCATAGTGTATAAGCTCATTTTAGTGTTTTGTGATAGCATGCGTAATGTTTAGTGTCTTTAGGGTGTGTAGTGCACATAACATCCACTACATTGAAAATCCAATTTTGGTGAGTCACATTCATACCCCATAGTGCTAAATCACTGCTAACATAAACAAATGTGGTAAAAGTAAATGAAAATGTAGTGTTAAATAATGGAATATCTATCAATCTAACTTGCGTGCCTTCTTGTATTCTTCATATTGCGTGCTAACTGCATGAGGACAGCTGAAGTGACATGAATGACCCTCTACTTTTAGGCCCATAAAAACACAAACACAAAAGAAAGAATTTGCAGTGAGCACTGCTGAGGGAATGTTTCCCTTCTTAGGGTGTCTGAGATCCAGATCTTTTAAAGCTACCCAGCAGACTCTGAACACCCTTCTTCACACTTGAGCCGACCCGGCGGGCGACAGAATCAGCAGGTGGGCCGGGCAGACAAGAGCTGCTACTGTTGGGAGGCCGAGCGTCCAAACACTTCTGATACCTCAGCTGTAAATGATGGAAGATATAATTTAAACTCATTTAAATTATATAATTTAAAAACATTTTAGAAGAACAGCAACATATTTCAACTTCAACTAGCTATTAGATTATACAAACTCTGTACAGCCATGGCCAAAAGTATTGGCAGTGACATAAATTTTGTGTTTGCTGCTTCAGTATTTGTGGTGTTGATTCACACTGTTTCTAGATTATTGTGCAGAGATTATCAGATGCATTTTAAATAATTGCAAAAAGCTTCATTAGCCAAAAAATGAAGAAGAAGTAGTAGTAGTAGTAGTAGCTGTAGTAGTAGTAGTAGTTAATTCACAAAAATGCAAATTTCAGTTTTTTGGCCCTGGCACAAAATGTGCCTGAAGCTGAATAGCAAATTTGGAAAGGAAATATGTGAGACTCCAAGATTAAAACAGATAGGTTAAAGGAAAATTAAAAATGAGAAAGCAATTCATGCTTACAAAAAACTAAGTGTCCAGAAGAGATGGGTAAGAAATACTGGAAATAACATGTTCAGCACCTAAAGTGGCAGTTCTTTGAGAGGCCAATAGCCTTAGTTCAGTTCAGTATGTGTCACTGCAGCTGGTTTGCTCCGATTTTACGGTGCCCCTAAAAGGACATGGTGATGGAAAAAATGCGAGATAGGACGAAAAAATGTATTGCAATGCTTTGTGTTCTCTTGCAATTATAATTCTATTATTATCAAATCCGCTATCACGCATACTCTGTGTAAAGGTAACGGCGGTACTGATCACACATTTGACAAGATATTTGGAGCAGAGCAGACGCTTTCAGTTTATAATTGAAGTGGCCGTTGTCCAACTGAACTAAATGGTTTTTATTTCTATGAAAAGAGCAAAACCACAGTGGAGGCGGTGCTGCTGTGGGCTAGTAATTGAATGTATTTGCTGTCTATGGAGGCCTCACTGAGCCATTGGATTTAATCAAAAATATCTTAAAGGATTAGTTCACTTTCATATAAAATTTCCCTGATAATTTACTCACCCCCATGTCATCCAAGATGTTCATGTCTTTCTTTTTTCAGTCGAAAAGAAATTAAGGTTTTTGATGAAAACATTCCAGGATTATTCTCCTTATAATGGCCTTCAATGGCCTCCAAACGGTTGAAGGTCAAAATTATAGTTTCAGTGCAGCTTCAAAAGGCTTTAAACGATACCAGACGAGGAATAAGGGTCTTATCTAGCGAAACGATCGGTCATTTTCAAAAAAAATGTAAATGTACATGCTTTATATAAACAAATGATCGCCTTCCAAGTGCTTCCGCCAAAACCGCACTTTCGTATTCTTCAAAAAGCTTACGCTGTATGTCCTACGCCTTCCCTTTTCTACTTACAGAAAAAATGTAACTGGCGCTGCGTTCGTTCTGTAAGTTGGACATGGACATCTTGGATGACATGGGGGTGAGTAAATTATCTGGAAAATTTTATAAGAAAGTGAACTAATCCTTTAATTTGTGTTCCGAAGATGAACGAAGGTCTTACGGGTGTGGAACGACATGAGTGTGAGTAATAAATGACATTATTTTCATTTTTGGGTGAACTAACCCTTTAATCCTATTGAGAACCTATTGTCAATCCTCAAAAGGCAAGTGGACAAGCAGAAGCTCACAAATTGTGGGCATGCACTACAAGATATTCGGGGCGATTTTGGGCCGATTTCTCCCCTTCCGACAATCCTAGGTAAAGTCCCGATTATCTTCCTGCGGTTTGAGGTGTGTTAGGAGTGACTGAATCTGCTCGGAAGAACGTCTGGGCCACCCCGATCTCAAACCGTAAATATTCAACATGTTAAATATTTATCCTATTGTGTGAGGGGAACCCCAAGATCAAATGTGCGCACTCTCTGGAGATTATCACGTGAAATTAAACAATACCCAGTCAGAAAGCAAGCTGACGGAAAACTCACCTCCAGCTTGTGCTTTAACATGTAAAGTCCACGTTCACACGTCTCTACGACTTTATCTAAACATTTTACTTTCCCCCACGAATTTTCTGTAAAAAGCAGTCCACACTATAAGCCCCGTTTCTTCTTGTCGGTCGTCAGCCATGTTTGTTTACTTTAGTCACAGATGGGACTCTGCTTGTTTGTGAATGGAATCTCTTAGTGTGTGGTGTGCTTTCCTAGTCACATCGTGTCACTCCACACACTAGAGGAACAAAATGGTTAAATCTATGATTTCTTATCGTCATGTTTGTGGTCTGTCACATTTTGAAAATCTTGTAATATTTTAAAAATCTTTTAGTGTGGCCCCAGCTAATAAGGCAATAACGGATCGCCATCAGTCAGGATTTGGCCCAGAAGCTGATATCCAGCATGCCAGAGTGAATTGCAGAGGTTATGAAGAAGGGTCAACACTGTGACTGAATGTTTTTGTCAATAAAAGCCTTTAAAACGTATGACATTCTTATTATTGTCCAGTATACTGTAACAAATAATCTACATATATCGAAGCAGCAAACTGCAAAACACAAACTTTATGTCAATAAATTATGCCAATACTTTTGGTGACGAAAGAATACAGTATATCATCTAATTTATACTGTTAAAACTGTATGCAAAAAAAGTGTGTAATTTCAGTGATGACAAACACCACTGACTCACTGAATTAGCATATGTGAATTAAATGATGAGAGCTGCAGTGGAGGGATTAACAACTTAAACTTTGGGTTTATTCCCTAGACCAAGGATATGACATCAGAAGGCTTGGAATACAGAGCAAAAATCATATGGACCAATTTATGATAGTGTTACGTTGCTTATGTTGTGGAGCTGCCTGCTTTCATTGTATGGAAAGTGTGAACAATCTGCAAAACTTCTCCTTTTGTATTCCACATTCACAGAACTTGTGATTTTTGGGTGAACTATCCCTTTAACATAAAAAAAAAAAATATGTGCAGCTGCTTTAACTAAAAATGTGACGTACTGTGTGCAATAACATGAACTACCTGATCTCTTCTACATGTGCAGTGAAGAATTAATTTCACTTATAGTAAATATGTGTTGAATTTGTACTGTATGTGATTAACTATCAATCGTGTTCTAGACATATCCTTACCATGCAGGCAGCCTGTACGGCCTCACTTAGACTGGCTGCGTTAGGATCACACCAGAACATGTGACAGATAAAGTCTCCAGGTCCCTCTGCCATGATGAATGCAAACGTGTGCACATCCTTCCCGACTCCCATAAATGACAGGAAACGCACACGACACTCGGAAAGAACTTCCTCTGTCTGTGTTCGTGACATTGAGAGGTGTAATATCAGTGCAGTGATTCATCCAAGCAGATTTTTATAATACAGCGTTACGTATTACATATGATACTGAAGTACTGCAAGATTGTCAACAAACACAAACTTGACCTCAGAAGTTAGAATGGTGAGTGTAGCGGATGCCACGTTCACAGTCACAGCTGTCCAATCCTCCTTGTCTTTGTTGATGAGGGCCGTCTCCAACGCTACATTAATAACGTCCATGCCTTCAGGAGACACATACCAACACAACAACTCCACTTTGATTTCAGGCAGCTAAATTTGATTTGAACATGACAATAAATAAATGTTATTTTGAGTGCTTACATGTGATGACATAGCCACATAAAAATGTGACAACAATCAGTTGCGGTGTGGAAAAAAACAGGTAAAGCATGCATTTTGTATATAATAGCATGAGAGTAAGGCATTAATGAAAAGAGGGTATCCTACCAACTGGCTTTGTCACTGGCACACGACCCAAATACCGCACCTGGAAGCGCTGGACCAGCTCATTCTTGGGAGCTGGGAACTCTGGAGGAGAAAAGATCAGAGTCAGTGATAACAGTATAATTCCATTATCCATTATAATACTCATTTAAGGAGGTGAGAGCAAAATATCTGATGTAAACATTTAAAGCAGACACTTGCAACAGTGTTACATACTGTATAACATTTAGATCTGCACTGGAGATCATCCACAAAACAAAAGCTAAATTCAGCATATCTGTCATGTTACCCTGGAAAGGGATGTCCCTAAGTCTGGAGAGCTCAGTGTTTATTCTACTGGAAGACTTCCTCTGGGCCATGATCTGGAGAAATACAAAGATAAAGCAATTACCAGTCATGAGTGGGATGCTTACGTGCTGTGGTCTCTATCTCCAAATTGATCTCAAAGTGCAAGCCACACAGCTGTAAATGCAAACAGAAGTAGTGACACTTGTGTATAATAAATGTTGAAATTGCTATATCGTTTTTTTTAATCACGTGTATGACGTTAAAAAGAGTTTAATGCAATGTCATGAAAAAAGGTCTCAACGTGCACTTGCGCTGACTGACAAACCCAAAGCGCGCATACACAAAGCCGCCTCTCTCAGACAGCATGTAATCCCGAATTAAGTTCTCTTTTGTGGCTTATTGCGCTCGTACTCCTTGATCCCGCTCACTGCCATTATAAAGCTCGGATGCTTCAGGATATTTATTAATATATTTCTGATTGTGCTCATCAGAAAGAAGAAAGTCATATACACCTAGGATGGCATGAGGGTGAGTAAAGCTTGGGGTAATTTTCATTTGAAAGTGAACTAATCCTTTAAATGGTCAAATACACACAAAAATATGTCAAAATCCCCATCATGTGGAGTATTCTCATAAACAAAGTCAGTTTTGTCTTAAATGAGCATATCAAAAACAGGATCTGTGTCAGTCTATTCGGTACGTGCATTCAGTCTTAAAGTGACAGCAGCCTAATAAACCTGCTGCTGTCTGTCATTAATGTTAATCAATCAACAAAAGGCAAAGAGAAAATCATTCACTGCTAGACTAAATAAATTTTGTATCTTTAATAAGAATCAGTGTATATTTAATTCATACATTATTTAATTTCTGTAGTATTTCTTACATGTTAAATAAATAATAAATAAACTGTAGCCTATCTGAAAATTAATTTAATTTATATCTTTGTTCTATTGTATTCATCCTATTGTTTACGTTATTTGCTTCTTTGTTCTTATTTTTAATAACTAAAATAGCTATATTGTAGGAATGTTAATTTAGTTTTTTCCCTAACCGACAACCAAACCTCATTAATCATTAACCGTTAAAATAGAATTTAATTAAATGAGAATGTTTCCGTGTAAAAAGTTTCTGTGACCCAATAAAATAACAAAATCTGTTTTCCAGGGGTTTAGTTTTATATGTCCTAATAGCAGCATAAACAACAGAGCATGAGGATTAACACATCGTCACATCACGCACCTACAGCGCTTCTGTGTGAATGGAGAAATGTTGTTTCCGCTGTTATATGGAAACAATTCAAGTGATCGCATAGATTGTCTCAAGTGTAGACACATATCACTTCTAGCATTGGAACACGAGTGAAGTACAAGGCCTTGTTTACATAATTAATAATAGATACATCGCGAATACCACATTTGTATTCATGCTGAATTAGTGAGATTGTCTACATGAGCCCAACGGTGGTTTCTGTTTCTGTTTCAGTTTAAGTTTAAAAGAATCCGTTTTGGCTTGACGTTTATATAGCTACTTTTATTTTTCATTCTTGTTCAGTTCTGAATACCGTTAAATTGAAAGGATTTATTGTGGAGTGAGGGGAACTAAAATAGCCTATAGCTATGTTTATAATATTTTTAATGTTTGTAAACATTTAGTTTAATGCAGGCTAATAATAAAATGCAACTTGTGTGCAAATTATCTGTTTTTTCCTCTCTCTCTAAAAACCAATTTTTATAGGTATAGCGTATTTTTTTAACCATGCAATTTTTAAAAACCAAGCTTTTTTTTTAAAAAAATCTTGAAAAATTACTTTTTAAACTGTTTAAATGATAGTTTAACCGCTCAAAATTGTTACTGGTTAAGGGTTAACCAGTTAATTATGAGCATACCTACGATATTGTGATATACAGTATATTGTTACTGTGAAATAAAATCTTATATCGTGAAGATTTTGGTCATATGTTTGGCACACCAAACTGATATAAATTGAACATATTTGCTAACACAATTTGGTCCAACACCTGGATGATCCTCTAAAATAAACAAGCAACCTAGAATGGTTCAAAACAATAAAAAGTTTGGGCTCTGATTAAATTAGGTGAATTTTTGTGCTATTAGTTGATTTAAGTCTCTCCATCCTGTTTGACAAAATTACACAAGTCAGTTTGATAAAATCAACATTTTAAAAGAATGGTAAAAATGAAAAAACTAAATATTAAGCTTTCCTTACATCCTCATGTAAGCTAATTGTAAATCCCTCTCTGAGCAATGACTAAGTTTAGGTCTTTAATAACATTTTGTAACTACAACACAAGCATAATCAATTTTTAAAAAGAGTACAAAATGTTCTGCAGCACAGGAAACACTATTTGAGTATATGCTTGTACCTGTTGTATATAGTGATGGAACATACGCTAACATTTTTCTGTAGGAGCACTTGTGCTCCTAATAAAAAAAAATTAGGAGCACAGTCAAAAATTTAGGAGCACCTTCTGGTCAATAACAGACATTAACTTTCCCATTACAGGGCGATATTTGCCCCTTTAAATTAATTTCCAGAGGCATTTTTACCATTATAAGAGCATTTTTTTCCTAATCTTATTAAATGTATGCATCATATTTCGTCAATTTCTTAAATTAAAATAGAAAATTTGTTTTTAAATGTTAAACAATAAATTCAGTTCGAACAATAAGACCCAATCAGACTGTTACCAATCAAAAGAAATCATCAAAAAAATGCATCTTTGCACTGCAGAAGTGGCACAGATGCTCCAACTGAAGTGGTATCATTTAGACATTTACATAGACTGCTTAATGCAGCTCATTGGTAAATAATGTTGTACGAATGTTTTTAACTATAATTTTTTAAATTTAGAAATATGTAAAAGTTAAACTTTAAAAGTTTGATATTTTAAGTAGAAGCAGTCTATGTAAAGTGTAAATATGAAAATAAAACTGCCAGTAGGTGCGAGTCATTCATTCAGTCGTTCAAAATGCAGATTCATTCAGGAATCACCGTTGCTTGGAGATGCGCAACAGTTCTGGTGTGGCTTTGTTTGAAACTATTTTCATGAAATAGAACAAAAACAGACAGTATTGTGGCTAAAATGTTAAATCACTTAATATCAACTTGTTTATTGGACTTCAATCAGATCAGTAAGTACCACATTTGCAATCATGCCAATACTCGGAGAAACAGGAGTCTACTCGTGTGATATTAACGTTACTTAACTTACATATTAGGCTTGCTGCGATCGACGGTGTTACTGGTGTTCAGCCGCAACACCGGTTATAGGCTATCACTTGCCCACCGTGACCGCGGCACCACCCCCCACCGTCGTTTTGATTTTATTATAGTAGGCTAATAAAATGTATTTAGTTCAGTTAGAGAACACATTGTTGCAATTTATTATTTCCAGTTTATCGATATTGAACAATACTAAATATAAAGTTAAAATGATCATCATTGCTTTAATGTTTATGATCGATTTGTTGTTTACCTTCACAATATGTTCAAATGAACTACATTTCCCATGAGCAGCAGCGCGAGAGATGATCGGCAGGGAATGGTCTGCTGCGCGCCTTCTATGTTTTGCTTGCTAAGCGTATACAGTTTGTTTTGTTTCTCATCAAACTTTGTTCAGTAAAGTTCCCGCAAAAACAAGATGCTCCCCATCTCATTATTTTACTCCAAACTAATTCATGGTGCCGAAACCCGGGAGTTTGGTCTTTATTAACGAACTTTCACAAGAAGTTTGGACTTAGCTCACGGCTGCGAGTTAGTGAGTGGCAATGGCTGAACGCTACGAGCGAATGAGACGGAAGCGCGGAACGATTAGAGCTTCCACTACAAAGCTTTTGACTCGTATAGAAGAGGAGATCAACAAGGACGGCGCGGATTGTGAGAAACTGCGTGAACTGTTGTCATTGTTGAGTACGAGAGAGGAAAGCTTATCAGAACTGGACAAGGGAATAGAGGAGGCAATGCCGACAGACGAACTCGAGGACGAGGTTGATAGCGCGCAGGAATATTAAGACCGTATTGTGTTATGGAAAAGACGTGCCACCCGACTGATTCAATGCAGCAGAGATTCAACTGTGCGTCAAAGTGACGCAAGTGCTGACAGATTGCATAATAGGCAGTCAGTTAAATTGCCAAAGTTGATAATTTGAAAATTTGATGGAGAAATAAGTGCTTGGCAAGAGTTTTGGAACCAATATGAGACTGCCATTCACTTAAATGATGCACTGTGCAAGAGAGAAAAGTTCACCTACTTGAAATCCTACTTAACTGGAGCTGCAGCTAAGGCGGTGGCAGGCCTTACATTGAGTGATAGTAATTATGATGCTGCAATTACATTGCTTAGTGACAGATTTGGAAGGAAGGACCTTGTAGTGAATGCACATATATCCAAACTGCTAAACCTGACTCCCGTGAAGAAATTATATGACATCACAGCATTAAGACAGCTGTATGATGAATGTGAGATACAGATTCCCAGTTTAGAGTCTGCCGGCATTCACTGTGATACTTATGGCAGCCTTCTTTGCCCAATACTAATGCAGCTGATTCCAAATGACATTGCACTCAGTTATACACGAAAGGCTGGCACAAATGATGTATGGAGTGTACCTGAGTTCATGGCATTTTTGCAGCTTGAAGTTCAGAGCAGAGAAAGAGCACAGCAGCTCACAAGACCCAATTGCGTACAAAGGGAAGCTGTTCAGAAACCATTTAACAAAGCAGTGCCAGGTAGTGAATCATGACCCAAAAGACTGAACGCTCCATCAGCTGCTGCGTTGCATACAGCTTGCCCTACAGTTCCAAACTGTGTATTCTGTGACAGCGCAACCCATAAGTCAGAGCGTTGTCCCAATTATTCAGTAGCTGCACGCAAAGAGAAATTGAAAAAATTGGGCAGATGTTTTGTGTGTCTTGGCACAAGACACATAGCAAAATACTGTAAAGCTAAGGGTGTTACATGTCCACTTTGCAGTCGTCACCATCATCAGTCTGTGTGTGAACAAAGCGAAGACAGAAATTTCTAGCATGAAAACACTGTGGTTTCATCTGTGTCAAGTACAGAAAATATCACATCAAAAGAACATCAAAAGAACCAAACAAAGGCATGGACTGAGGGTCCAGGAGGGAGAAAAATTGTACGGTGTTTGATAGATGGAGGTAGTCAACGAAGCTTCATTCATGAAAAGCTGGTGAGAAGCTTGCAGCTACCAGTACTGAGACAAGAGACATTGAACCTCCACACCTTCGGTTCTTCCAATTCTGTCATGACCAAGCGTAACACTGTAAAAATTATATTGGAAAATGTGTGGAACACACAGCAGAAAATTGAGATTGATGCTATTGAGACCCCACAAGTGTCTTCAGCTGTCATGAAGGTACCTGATGATCAAATTCAAAGACTGATGAAGGAGAAGGGACTGCAGCTCGCAGATTTTCCGCTTGAGGGTGCTAATCCAGAACTTCTAGTGCTCATTGGAGCAGATTTCTACTGGAAGGTTGTATCTGGGAAGATCGAGAGGTTAACAGATTCCCTTGTGGCTCTGGACAGCGCCTTTGGCTGGACCATTCAAGGTATTGTTTCAAACTCAAGCGAGATGGAAACCACATGTATGCACATTAGCGTGGCAGAAGACGATCAGATCTCAAGGCAGTTACACGCGTTTTGGGAAATTGAATCTCTCGGCATCGTCTATGACAAATCACCAAGTGTAGAAGAAGCTGAAGTGCTAGAGACATTTGAACAGACGGTATGCTTTAAAAACGGATGCTACCAAGTTGAGTTGCCATGGAAATGTGGCAGAGACACATCAGAGCTTAAAGACAATGGCAAAGTTGCAAGAAAGAGATCTGAAGCTCTCAAGAAAAGATTTAGAACTGACAATGTGCTCTATGAGAGATACAGTGATGTGATTCAAGAATATCTGCAGCAAGAGATATGTGAGGAAATAGAGGACACACAAACAGCAGAGCAGACCAGCACAGACTGGCTGCTGCAGGAATGGAGCTGTGGAAATGGACAACCAACTCCTCTGACCTGAGAGCGAGATGGATGAAAGACCAGATTGAAAGCCCAGCAGACTCAGAGACGCACAACGTTGCATTGAAAGTTTTGGGATTAATATGGAGGCAAGACCATGATGACTTTGTGTTCAACTTGCAGCAAGTGCTGGATATTTTGAAAAGGAAAGAGAGTACTAAGCGGAGTGTCCTTCAAATATCATCCCATATCTTTGATCCAATAGGTTTCCTAACACCCTATACCATCCGTGTAAAATGTCTCTTCCAGGAAATGTGGGAGCGAGGTCTCAAGTGGGATGAGGAACTACCCCCAGATTTAGCCCACAAATGGAAGCAGTGGTGTGACGAGTTGCCACAGCTACACCTTGTGGCCATTCCTAGATGGTATCACATCTTGACAAATCAGCAAAGTGAGACAGTCAGGCTCCATGTCTTTTGCGATGCAAGTGAAAAGGCTTACTGTGCAGTTGGCTATCTGCAAGGAAAGAGTGAGACTGCAGAAATGATTTCGACTCTGGTAGCCTCAAAGTCCAGAGTTGCGCCTCTAAAGAAAATGACGCTTCCTCGACTGGAGCTAATGGGAGCCTTGATAGGTGCTAGGCTAGCCCATAACCTGTCAAAGGCTCTTAAAATCGGAGAAAACCAGCTCCATATGTGGACAGACTCAATGATAGTGTTGAGCTGGATCCGCAGTTTGGCGCAAAAATGGAAGCCCTTTGTGGCAAATCAAGTGACAGATTCAGAGCCTCACTAAACCAGTGTCATGGTCACACTGCAATGGAAAACATAATCCAGCAGATCTGCCAACAAGAGGACAATCGGTTGACAAGTTGATTGATAATCACTTGTGGTGGAATGGACCTGATTTTCTCCAGTCAGTGAACTCAGTAGTATCAGCAGACGTAGAGCTTCCAGAAGAAGAGGTAAATGCAGAACTCAGATCTAAGTTCCAAGCTGCAGTGCAGTTTAGCAGCACAGACAAAAGAGAGCCGCTGCTTGACCTATGCAAATACAGCAAACTTAGTACTGTTCTCAGAATAACCGCTTGGGTGAAGAGATTCCTCACCAATACACGCTCAAGCGTGAAGGAGCATGGAGAGCTTTCTGCTGAAGAGTTAATGACAGCTGAATTGTATTGGGTCAGAATGACTCAGGAGGAGACATTTGAACGAGAGATGAATTTGCTCAGGGAAGGACAGAGTGTACATAAAGACTCAAAAATCAAAGAACTTAAACCATTCCTTGATGAGCAAGGCCTGATTAGGGTGGGAGGAAGGCTGCAGCAATCTGATCTCACCTTTAGAGAGCAGCACCCATGGATATTCCCTGCTAAACACAGGTATTGTGAACTGTTAATTCAAAACTGTCATGAGAAGGTTTTGCACTCGGGTATAAGAGATACACTCATGCAAGTCAGAGACAGATTTTGGATTCTGAAGGGTAGACAGCTCGTTAAGCAGATAGTCAGAAGGTGTCCCGTCTGCAAGAGATTTAAGGCTAAGCCAGCCCAGCAGGCCACTGCACCCTTACCGAGGGACAGAGTCATTGAATCTCCTCCATTTGAAACAGCTGGTGTGGATTTTGCTGGGCCGCTCATGGTGAAGACCAGTAATGGTACGAGTAAGGCGTACATAGCACTTTTCACCTGTGCTGTCACTAGGGCCATACGTTTGGAACTAGTCTCAAGTCAAAGTACGGAGAACTTCCTTTTGGCACTAAAAAGGTTCATAGCAAGGAGGGGACTTTGCAAGGTCATATACTCAGATAACGCGAAGACCTTCAAACGAGCAGATCAGGATCTAAAGGAGCTTTGGAAGTCAATCAAAGAGCCTGATCTTAGAATCTTCTTCGCTGAAAGGGGAATAACCTGGAAGTACATAGTCGAGCGAGCAGCCTGGTGGGGAGGTTTCTGGGAACGTCTTGTGAGGTCGACAAAGTCATGCCTTAAGAGAATCTTGGGTAAAGCCTCATTAAATTTTGAAGAGCTAACCACAATCTTAACTGAAGTAGAGGCTGTGCTAAATTCAAGACCCCTCACTTACATTCACAATGAATTGGATGAACCTCAGCCATTGACTCCTGCTCATTTTCTGGTCGGTAACCGACTTACATCTCTACCACCCAAGACCATTCCATCTAACACTCAGCCAGCTGCTCAGAATCGAGAAACCTTGACAAAGAGATGGAAATACAGTCAGAGGCTGTTGAATGAATTTTCAACAGTTGGCGCAGGGACTACTTGATGAATTTAGGGTTGGTGTAAACACCACGGCAGAGGTACTGAAGGTGGGAGATGTCGTTCTCGTGGCAGAGGACAAGATGCCACGACAGACATGGAAGACAGGAAAGATTGAAGATGTTTTCCTGGGGAGAGATGGATTAATATGCGCATGTTCTGTGCGCAGTACAGTTACTGACCAGTACAGTTACTGTATCCTTTGGAAATTAATGATACTTAGTAGTGATGAGTAGAGAGTGATGAACTATAGTTTATCGGGGGGGGGGAGGATGTTGCAATTTATTATTTGCAGTTTATCAATATTGAACAATACTAAATATAAAGTTAAAATGATCATCATTGCTTTAATGTTTATGATCGTTTTGTTGTTTACCTTCACAATATGTTCAAACGAACTACATTTCCCATGAGCAGCAGCGCGAGAGATGATCGGCAGGGAATACTGGGAATGGTCTGCTGCGCGCCGTCTATGTTTTGCTTGCTAAGCGTATACAGTTTGTTTTGTTTCTCAAACTTTGTTCAGTAAAGTTCCCGCAAAAAAATTAATCCAAACTAATTCACACATACAGGTAAAAACTGAATGCGTCTGCTCAATTCAGCGCAAGCCGAACAAGAGTCGCAGCACAGATCAGCAGCAGGAGTCAGATTTCACCTCACTTCGCCCATTTCGCTTCACTTTTCTGAATGACAAGACGATGGATGAAGATTTGGTTGCAAAGAGAAATGTAAAAGTGAATATTTAAGTGAGCTTGTCATTGTACTGTTTTGTTGTTGTGTTTTTCATTAAGAATAATAATGAACCCACCCACCATTCAAGCAATTGCTGCCTCCGAACTGCCGCTACTTCAAAAGTGAAAGTAATATGCGCATGGGCATTCATAACGGTGTGTTTTTTTTAATTAATTTTGGAGGCATTTTTGCCCCAAGCCCCCGTTAATTTCTGACCTTGCTTATGATAATCCAAATGTAGTATTTCCAGTTAACTTGACTGAAACATCAGCAGAATGAGACCGTCTGGTAAGTGCGTCATACCCGTTTCACCTTTAAACAATCTTTGAAGTGTAGTCCATCACGCACGTCTTTTGCACTTGCTCTGCTGTGCTGACTGAAGCAAAGTCTTTTAATTAAGGCATGGAAAGCAGCCGATTTCAGTATGAAACATAACTGTTGTTCAGTATAGATGCATTTTGGGAGTTGTATATTACAAATACTGATTGTATTATAGATCTATTCATGAGAATTGATCGGGTCACTCGCACCGGTGCGCCTAAATATTTTTTCACAGTCGCACGTAGTTACTTTCAGGCGCAAATGCGACTGAAATGGTTGCAGTGTAGAGCCCTGATATATATATACTACCGTTCAAAAGTATGGGATCGGTACGATTTTTAATGTTTTTAAAAGAAGTTTCGTCTGCTCACCAAGGCTGCATTTATTTAATTAAAAATACAGTAAAAACAGTAATATTGTGAAATATTATTACAATATAAAATAATTGTTTTCTATTTGAATATATTTTACAAAGTAATTTATTCCTGTGATGGCAAAGCTGAATTTTCCGCATCATTAGTCCAGTCTTCAGTGTCACATGATCCTTCAGAAATCATTCTAATATGCCGATTTGCTGCTCAAGAAACATTTCTTATTATTATCAATGTTGAAAACAGTTGTGTACTTTTTTTTTTTTTTTTTTTTTTTTCAGGATTCCTTGATGAATAAAAAAAGTTTTTATCTGAAATAAAAAGCTTTTGTAACATTATACACTACCGTTTAAAAGTTTGGGGTCAGTAAAAATTTTTATTTTTTTGAAAAGAAATTACAGAAATTAATACTTTTATTCAGCAAGGATGCATTAAATGAATCAAAAGTGACAGTAAAGACATTTATAATGTTACACAAGATTATATTTCAAATAAACGCTGTTCTTTTGAACTTTCTATTCAAAGAATCCTGAAAAAATTTGTACACAAATATTTTGTACAATTGTACACAAATGTTTCTTGAGCAGCAAATCAGCATTTTAGAATGATTTCTGAAGGATCATGTGTCACTGAAGACTGGAGTAATGATGCTGAAAATTCAGTTTTGCCAACACAAGAATAAATTACATTTTAAAATATTTTCAAATAGAAAACAGTTATTTTAAATTGTAATAATATTTCACAATATTACTGATTTTACTGTATTTTTAATTAAATAAATGCAGCCTTGGTGAGCAGACGAAACTTCTTTTAAAAACATTAAAAATCTTACCAAACTTCTGAACGGTATATATATATATATATATATATATATATACACACATATACATATATATATATATATATATATATATATATATATATATATATACACACATATACATATACACACACACACACACATATACACACACAGTATCTCACAAAAGTGAGTACACCCCTCACATTTCAGTAACTATTTTAGTATATCTTCTCAAGGGACACTACTATAGAAATGAAACTTGGATATATTTTAGAGTAGTCAGTGTTCTGCTTTTATAGTAGTATAGATTTACTGTGCTCTGAAAATAACTTAACATACAGCCATTATTGTCTAAATAGCTGGCAACAAAAGTGAGTACACCCTAAGTGATAACAGCTCTACATCTTTTAACCATGCAAAGCCACGTGTCCTATTCATCATGTTCATGTTTTTGTCTGCTTGATAGGACAATACAAATTTGTGTATCTTGTATTAGAGCAGTTAAAATTTGGTGCTTCGAGTACAATTCTCTCATACTGAGCACTGAATGTTCAACATGGCACCTCATGGCAAAGAACTCTCTGAGGATTTGAGAATTAGAATTGTTGCTCTCCACAAAGTTGGCCTAGGCTATAAGAAGATCGGTAAAACCCTGAAACTGAGTTACAGTACAGTGGCCAGGGTCATACAGAGGTTTTCCAAGAGGGGTTCCACTCGGAACAGGCCTCGCAAGGGTCGATCAAAGTAGTTGAGTCCTCGTGCTGTGCGTCAGATGCAGAAGCTGGCTTCAAAAAACAGATGCATGAGTGCTGCCAGCATTGCTTTAGAGGTTGCAGAAGTGGAAGGTCAGCTTGTCAGTGCTCAGACCATACACCGCACACTGCAACAAGTCGGTTTGCATGGCCGTCGTCCCAGAAAGAAGCTGGCTCACAAGAAAGCCCGCAAACAGTTTGCTGAAGACAACCTGTCCAAGAGCATGAATTACTGGAACCATGTCCTGTGGTCTGATGAGACTAAGATAAACTTGTTTGGCTCAGATGGTGTCCAGCATGTGTGGCGATGCCCTGGTGAGGAGTACCAAGAAAATTGTGTCTTGCCTACAGTCAAGCATGGTGGTGGTAGTATCATAGTCTGGGGCTGCATGAGTGCTGTTGGGACTGGAGAACTGCACTTCAATGAGGGAAACATGGATTCCAACATGTACTGTGACATTATGAAGCAGAACATGATGCCATCCCTTCAGAAACTGGGCCGAACGGCAGTTTTCCAACATGATAACGACCCCAAAAACACCGCCAAGATGACAACTGCCTTGCTGAGGAAGCTGAAGGTGAAGGTGATGGAGTGGCCAAGTATGTCTCCAGACCTGAACCCTATTGAGCACCCGTGGGGCATCCTCAAGCAGAAGGTGGAGAACCGCCATGTGTCTAACATCCAGCAGCTCCGTGATGTCATTATGGAGGAGTGGAAGAGGATCCCAGCAACAACCTGTGCAGCTCTGGTGAATTCCATGCCCAGGAGGATTAAGGCAGTGCTAAATAACAATGGTGCTCACACAAAATACTGACACTATGGTCACAGTTTTGACATGTTTAGTTTTGTTGCCAGTTATTTAGACAATAATGGCTGTATGTTGAGTTATTTTTAGAGGACAGTAAATCTGTACTGCAATACAAGCACATTGACTACTCTAAAATATATACAATTTTTAATTCTATAGTATTGTCGCTTGAGAAGATATACTAAAATGGTTGCTGAAATGTGAGGGGTGTACTCACTTTTGTGAGATACTGTGTGTGTATAATATATTTTCTATATATATATATGTTTGTTTCCTGGCAACTTCTGTTGCCTCCGAAGGGCAGTACTAAATAATAAAAAAAAAAAGATATTTAAACAAAATAAGAAAAATTTGGACATATTTATCCTGTTCAAAAGTTTTCACCCCTGACTCTTAATGCATCGTGTTTCCTTCTGGAGCATCAGTGAATGTTTGAACTTTTTTTAATAGTTGTTGTGTTTGAGTCCCTCAATTGCAGTGTTGTGCAAGTTACTTCCAAACTGTAATACATTATAGATTACTTGTTACTGTTATTTAAAAGTAATTCTTTACCTTACAATATTACTGTCTCAGAATTGTAATGCGTTACATTACTCCTGTATTACTTTGGAGTTACTTTCACCAAAATAACTACAGAAGTAGAACTTAACATAATGTCACACAATACAAAGTTACACCAGCGAGAGGGAGATGAATGAAATAAAATTGCTAAACAAATATATCAGAAGCTGTCATTTAGCCTTTATTTACAAACTTTGACACCACACGCGGCTATTGACTGACCACGAACAGGTAGCTAATAGAACTTACTTGCGGCATTTTTCATTCGTTAAAGTCTGCTTTCTAATAAAAAAAATCCTGTTAATTTACTCACCCCCATGTCATCCAAGATGTCCATGTCCTTATAGTGGACTTCAATTGGCCCCAAACGGTTGAAGGTCAAAATTACAGTTTCAGTGCAGCTTCAAGGGGCTTTAAACAATCCCAGACGAGGAATATGGGTCTTATCTAGAGAAACGATTGGTCATTTTCTTAAAAAAAAGAAAATGTATATGCTTTATAGACACAAATGATCGCATTACAAGTGCTTCCTCCAGACTGCGATTCCGTATTCTTCAAAAAGCTTACGCTGAATGTCCTACACCTTCCCTAATCAATTTACGGAACGAACGAGGCGCCAGTTCTGTTTTTTTCGTAAGTTTGATAGGGAAGGTGTAGGACATTCAGCGTAAGCTTTTTGAAGAATACGGAATCGCGGTCTAAAGGAAGCACTTGTGATGCAAACATTTGTCTCTATATAAAGCATATACATTTTAATTTTTTTCATTTTTGAAAATGACCGATGGTTTCTCTAGATAAGACCCTTATTCCTCGTCTGGAATAGTTTAAAGCCCTTTGAAGCTGCACTGAAACTGTAATTTTGACCTTCAACCGTTTGAGGCCAAATGAAGTCCACTATAAGGAGAATAACCCTGGAATGTTTTCATCAAAAACCTTAATTTCTTTTCGACTGAAGAAAGAAGGACATAGACATCTTGGATGACATTGGGGTGAGTAAATTATCAGGATATTTTCATTCAGAAGTGGACTAATCCTTTAAGGTCTCGCGGTCTTGCTGTTTTTTTTGTTTTTTTTACCATTAAATTTTGGGCTAAAAGTGTGTTGTAACGCAAGCGTTACTGAACATGTACCGAGTAAAATATTACTGAAAATTAATTAGTAATGCCTTACACTACTGCGTTACAGCAAAAAGTAATACGTTTCTGTAATGCATTATTTTTGTAACACGTTACTCCCAACACTGCTCAATTGTTCTCAGTGTGAAAAGATGGATCTGAGAATCATACAGTCACTGCTGGAAAGGGTTCAAATATGCGAAAGATGCTGGAAATCTGAAGAATTTTCGGGAACTGGAGGATTTTTCTTAAGAATATTGGGCAGTTTAACTGCTCAGGACAAACAAGGGACTCATGAACCACCAACACAAAACAAAAAACAGGTCGTAGATCATCCAGATCACCACACACAGTATTAAGAATCAAGGGTTCACAAACTTTTGAGCGGGTCGTTTTTATAAATTCAGCAATTTTTTTGTCTTGTGGACCATATGTGAACATTTTTTATGTAAAATATCTTACTCAGGACAGTACTAAATAAAAAATAAAAAAATAACATGCACATTGTATGATCCCTCTTATTTTGTTAAAATTATTCACATTTTCACAGATTCTGCAAGGGGTTCACAAACTTTCAAGCAGCACTGTTTTTATATATACATATATATGCAGGGCTTGACATTAACTTTTTCGTTCACCAGCCACTGTGTCTAGTGGTTTTCCAAAGTTACTAGCCACTCAGCATTTTCACTGGCCACAATTTTGCTGTTGGGAAATTACATTTTATATGATTAAAGTTGACTTTGGCATGCTGAAATTACTTGATTACTTGAGTCATTTTACTTGATTAGCTAGATTTAAAACCCTTTCAAACTTTTAAATGCAGATTGACCACCCAAATCAAGACTAGGCCTACTGGTATGTACGGGTGGGCAAGGGGTGGGTAATATAACCATAATATGATACATTTTATAATTGTATAAGTTATTTTTGTTAGGCTACATAAAAAGAACAAAGAAGCAAATTACAAATACAATAGTAAATTAAATAGCCTATTATTTAACATTTATTTAATGTCTTTTGTTGTTTGATTAACATTAATGACAGACAGGTATTTATTTGTGGGCTGCTGAATGCATGGACGTAATATACTGACACATATCCAGTTATTACCCACCTGTTTACGTCCACTTAAGCCATAACCGTCTGTATTCACGCGAGATACTCCACACGATGAACATTTTGACATCTGTGTGTGCATGTATATGACTATTCAGGCGCAAGGAGAACTGATCGCGCGCGCAACACAGAGAGAGAGAGAGAGAGAGAGAGAGAGAGAGAGAGAGAGAGAGAGAGAGAGAGAGAGAGAGAGAGAGAGAGAGAGAGAGAGAGAGAGAGAGAGAGAGAGAGAGAGAGAGAGAGAGAGAGAGAGAGAGAGAGCGCGCTTCTGTTGTGTCATTCAGCGCGATTCCGCTGATCCCGGCTTCACTAACTGCAAGTTAATCGATAACGAATTGTGATCGGATTGTAATTTTGTGATACGACGAGCTTGGCTACATTTGATTAGGCTGTAGGCTGAAATTATATTCAGCCCGCCAAAGTGGCTAGTGGGAGTGGCTGACTTACCCGCCACAGCTGAAATCTACCCGCATTTGGCGGGTGTTAATGTCAAGCCCTGTATATATGTATATATACACACATATATATACACACATATATTGAGAGTCGTGAAGAAAGAGATCCAGTGAGTGCCACTAAAGCATCTTAAACATGTTTTGCTCAAACCTCCACTGAATGCGAAGGTTTGAGCAAAACATGTTTAAGATGCTTTAGTGGCACTATATATCTATCTATATCTATCTATCTATCTATCTATCTATCTATCTATCTATCTATATATATATATATATATATATATATATATATAACACACACACACACACACACACACACACATATATACACATATATACAGTATCTCACTCACATGAGTACACCCCTCACATTTCAGCAACCATTTTAATATATCTTCTCAAGGGAAAATACTATAGAAATGAAACTTGGATATATTTTAGAGTAGTCAATGTGCTGCTTGTATAGCAGTATAGATTTACTGTCCTCTGAATATAACTTAACATACAGCCATTATTGTCAAAATAGCTGGCAACAAAAGTGAGTACACCCTAAGTGATAACAGTTGTATGTCGTTTAACCATGCAAAGCCACATGTCCTATTCATCATGTTCATGTTTTTGTCTGCTTGACAGGACCATACAAATGTGTGTATCTTGTATTAGAGCAGTTAAAATTTGGTGCTTTGAGTACAATTCTCTCATACTGATCACTGGATGTTCAACATGGCACCTCACGCACTGAAAAAAAAAAAACCTAAGTAAAATTTACTTAATTTTTCTTTTGTAAGTTTTTGCACGCATATTTTTTAAGTAAATTTCAAATATGGAAGTAAGTAACTCTACTTAACTAAGTTAAGTAAAATTAACAAAGAAAATAAGTAATTTTAACTTGTCCAGTAAAAGGTTGAGTAATTTCTACTTAATTGACGTTTCTTTTGCAACACATTTTACTCAAATAATATAACACTGAAAAACACTTTTAAAGTGTATGCTTTACTTAGAAACATCTAAGTAAATAAAACAATAGATATTGTGTAGACACCATATCTACATATAAGAGGTAACACGGCACCTGAACACAGAGACCTCAATACTTGGTACAAAATACACAATGACGGTAACATTCGATAGATCCTTTTTGAGTATGAATGTGTCATTTTGAGTAGAAAATGAACTCCAAATGTCACAAAATGGCAAGTTACTAAACATAACCACAAAAGCAATGATAAAACAGTGTAAATACAGCTGGAAAACAGCGAAAAATCGACCTCATTAATTATTCAAGGCCCAGTGCATGATGGGAACAACAGTATCAGAAAAGTTGAGTAGTTTTACTTAATTTTATAATGTTGATATTTACGCTTTAATTTCTACAAGCTTAAATTGAGTACTAATATAGAATTTACTTGGGTTTTTTTTTTAATTCTTGCCTGAACTAACTTTTTCATGTAAAAATACATTTATTTTTTCTGTAGTATTTACTTCACCATAAAATCATTTTTTACAGTGTGGCAAAGAACTCTCTGAGGATTTGAGAATTAGAATTGTTGCTCTCCACAAAGATGGCCTAGGCTATAAGAAGATCAATAACACCATGAAACTGAGTTACAGCACAGTGGCCAGGGTAATAGAGAGAGGTTTTCCAAGACGGGTTCCACTCGGAACAGGTCAAAGCAGTTGAATCAAAAAAGTTGAGACCTTGTGCTGTGCGTCAGGTGCAGAAGCTGGCTTCAAAAAACAGATGCATGAGTGCTGCCAGCATTGCTTTAGAGGTTGCAGAAGCAGAAGGTCATCTTGTCAGTGCTCAAACCATACACCGCACACTGCAACAAGTCGGTTTGCATGACCGTCGACCCAGAAGGAAGCCTCTTCTGAAGCTGGCTCTCAAGAAAGCCCGCAAATAATTTTGCTGAAGACAACCTGTCCAAGAGCATGAATTACTGAAACCATGTCCTGTGGGTCTGATGAGACTAAGATAAACTTGTTTGGCTCAGATGGTGTCCAGCATGTGTGGTGACGCCCTGGTAAGGAGTACCAAGAAAATTGTGTCTTGCCTAAAGTCAAGCATGGTGGTGGTAGCATCATGGTCTGGGGCTGCATGATTGCTGCTGGTACTGTGGGGCATCCTCAAGCGGAAGGTGGAGAAGCGCCATGTGTCTAACATCCAGCAGCTCCATGATGTCATTATGGAGGAGTGGAAGAGGATCCCAGCAACAACCTGTGCAGCTCTGGTGAATTCCATGCCCAGGAGGATTAAGGCAGTGCTAAATAACAATGGTGCTCACACAAAATACTGACACTTTGGACACAGTTTTGACTTGTTCACTTAGGGTGTACTCACTTTTATTGCCAGTTATTTAGACAATAATGGCTGTATGTTGAGTTATTTTTAGAGGACAGTAAATCTGTACTGCTATACAAGCTGCACATTGTCTACTCTAAACCATATCCAATTTTAATTTCTATAGTATTGTCCCTTGAGAACATATAATAAAATGGTTGCTGAAATGTGAGGGGTGTACTCACTTTTGTGAGATACTGTACATATATACACACACATATATATTATACACACACACACATATACACACATATATATATATATATATACACACATACACACAGTGGGGAAAATAATTATTTGATCCCCTGCTGATTTTGTAAGTTTGACCACTTACAAAGAAATGAAGGGTCTATAATTTTTATGGTAGGTTTATTTTAACGGATAGAGACAGAATATCAACCAAAAAATACAGAAAAAAAAAAACACATTATATAAATGTTTTAAATTGATTTGCATTTCAGTGAGTGAAATAAGTATTTGATCCCCTACCAACCAGCAAGAATTCTGGCTCCCACAGATTGGTTATGTGCCCAAGTGGAACACAGATTAGTCCTGTCACTTTAAGAAAGCACTCCTAATGTCATCTTGTTACGAGTATAAAAGAAACCAGTCCACAGAATCTGTATCTTCTATTCCAACCTCTCCACCACCATGGGCAAGACCAAAGAGCTGTTAAAGGATGTCAGGGACAAGATTGTAGACCTTCACAAGGCTGGAATGGGCTACAAGACCATCAGCAAGAAGCTTGGTGAGAAGGAGATAACTGTTGGTGCGATTATTCGGAAATGGAAGAAATACAAAATAACCATCAATCGCCCTCTGTCTGGTGTTCCATGCAAGATCTCGCCTTATGAGGAAAGGATGGTCATGAGAAAGGTGAGGGATCAGCCCAGAACTTCACAGGAGGAGCTTGTTAATGATTTCAAGGCAGTCACCACGCAAACCATTGGTAACACACTACGTTGCAATGGATTGAAATCCTGCAGTGCCCGCAAGGTCCCCCTGCTTAAGAAGGCACATGGACAAGCCCGTCTGAACATCTAAATGATTCAGAGAAGGCTTGGGAGAAAGTGCTGTGGTCACATGAGACCAAAATTGAGCTCTTTGACATCAACTCGACTCGCTATGTTTGGAGGGAGAGAAATGTTGACTATTACCCCAAAAACATCATCCCTACAGTCAAGCCTGGAGGTGGAAACATTATGCTTTGGGGCTGTTTCTCTGCTAAGCGTACAGAATAACTTCACCGCATTGAGGGGCCGATTTTTTTTAAATGGATTTTTTGCTTTATATTCTGTCTATCCATTAAAATAAACCTACCATAAAAATTATAGACCCTTCATTTCTTTGTAAGTGGTCAAACTTACAAAATCAGCAGGGGATCAAATAATTATTTTCCCCACTGTATATATATATATATATATATATATATATATATACACAGTTGTAAGAAAAAGTATGTGAACCACTTGCAGAATCTGTGAAAATGTGAAAAATTTTAACAAAATAAGAGAGATCATACAAAATGCATGTTATTTTTTGTTTAGTACTGTCCTGAGTAAGATATTTTACATAAAATATGTTTACATATAGTCCACAAGAAATAAAAAAAGCTGAATTCAAAAGTATGTGAACCATTGGTTCTTAATACTGTGTGTGGTTACCTGGATGATCTATGACTGTTTTTTTGTTTTGTGATGGTTGTTCATGAGTCCCTTGTTTGTTCTGAGCAGTTAAACTGAGCTCTGTTCCTCAGAAAAATCCTCCAGGTCCTGCAGATTCTTCAGTTTTTAAGCATTTTTTGCATATTTGAACCCTTTCCAGCAGTGACTGTATGATTTTCAGATCCATTTTATCACACTGAGGACAACTGAGGGTCTCAAACACAACTATTAAAAAAAGGTTCAAACATTCACTGATGTTCCAGAAGGAAACACGATGCATTAAGAGTTGGGGGGTGAAAACTTTTGAACAGGATGAAGATGTCCAAATTTTTCTTATTTTATTGAAATAGCTTTTCATTTAGTACTGCCCTCCGGAAGCAACAGTAGATACTTGCATGTTTCCCGGAAGAAAAAATAAGTACAATTTACCTTGATATTCAAATTCAAAAGTTTTCACCCCCCAACTCTTAATGCATCATGTTTCCTTCTGGAGCATCAGTGAATGTTTGAACCTTTTTTAATAGTTGTGTTTGAGTCCCTCAGTTGTCCTCAGTGTGATAAAATGGATCTGAAAATCATACAGTCACTGCTGGAAAGGGTTCAAATATGCAAAAAATGCTTAAAAACTGAAGAATCTGCAGGACCTAGAGGATTTTTCTGAAGAACAGAGCTCAGTTTAACTGCTCAGAACAAACAAGGGACTCATGAACAACCATCACAAAACAAAAAAACAGTCATAGATCATCCAGGTAACCACACACAGTATTAAGAACCAATGGTTCACATACTTTTGAATGGGGCCATCTGAATAAATTCAGCTTTTTTTTTTTCTTGTGGACTATATGTAAACATCTTTTATGTAAAATATCTTACTCAGGACAGTACTAAACAAAAAATAACATGCATTTTGTATGATCTCTCTTATTTTGTTAAAATTTTTCACATTTTCTGCAAGTGGTTCACATACTTTTTCTTACAACTGTATATTATATATATATATATATATATATATATATATATATATATATATATATATATATATATATACACATACACACACACATACAGAAGTGAGTACACCCCTCACATTTTTGTAAATATTTTATTATATCTTTTCATGTGACAACACTGAAGAAATGACACTTTGCTACAATGTAAAGTAGTGAGTGTACAGCTTGTATAACAGTGTAAGCCATTAATGTCTAAGCCACTGGCCACAAAAGTGAGTACACCCCTAAGTGAAAATGTCCAAACTGGGCCCAAAGTGTCAATATTTTGTCAATATTTACCTCCACTGAATGTGAGGGTAGACTTCACATTCAGTGGAGGTTTGAGCAAAACATGTTTAAGATGCTTTAGTGGCACTCACTGGATCTCTTTCTTCACGACTCTCAATAGAAGCAAGGGCCACATGGATTCTGTAAATGTACTGGTATCAAGGATTTCTTATGGGATGAATCCTGTCAATGATTTGTGTTATAGCACCATTTTCTTTCTTTCTTTCATTCGTTTGTTCGTTCGTTCATTTTGTTAATTTATTTATTTATATAGCACCTTACAGGCTACACAGTAGCTCCAAAGTGCTGTACATTACAATAGAAAGCAAAAGAACAGCAAGACAAAAACATAAAAAAACATCCATATACTAATGTACTAAAATGCCAGAGAATACAAATATGATTTTAAACGGTCCTTAAAAACATTAAGAGTTAAGGAAGATCTAACATCAAATGGCAGATTATTCCACAGTCTTGGGCCAGCGATAGAGAAGACACGATCACCCTTCAATTTGACATGCGCTTAGGAATTCTGTGTATTCACATCTGTTGTTAACTTTTATTACCTTTATCCTCATACCCAACAAAAGTTAGGTTGTCATCTACATCACATACTATTAGTCACCTCACTCTCAAGTAGTTTTCTGATTAACCACTCGATTTATTATTCTTCGCTCATAAATAACTGAAACGTTGTAATTTCAATAAATCTAGGATATTTTGCACTCTACAGCAAAATGCACAACAACTTCAATGTTTAAACAAGAATGTGAATATTTTCAGCCAGCAGCTAAGGTGTCCTTACCTTAGAGCAGATGTCATGCATGCTTGTGGCAATGTTTTTTGCAGGGGTGTCACACCGAAATACATGACACTTGAGCACATGAGTCAACTTGTCTCGGGCCACGTATGCAAAGTCCCTGCAATAAGAGACAAGAGACAAACCTAAACAGCTCCATATATGTTGTGATAGAAAACATTTTGTCAACATGAAATCTACAGAAAATGCAGACTAAGGATGCTCAGGTCAAAGACCATGTAGACTAGGGGTGGGGCGGTTCGCTGTAAAAAAAAAAAAAAAAAATTGAACCGGTTCTCCACGCACGGTTCGGCACGCACAAATCTGACGACGCATCTATAATATGGTTTGTTGAAAACAACGAGCAAAACAGACAGACGGATTCGGCTAACATATGTTTCAGTCGATGGATATGCATTCTGGTTTCCCAATACGTTACAATAGCGATGATCAAAAGAACATGGACAAAACAGTCACTCATTGTAAACAAATGTTCAAAGACGTGCCGAATGCTCTATGAGCAGTCATTTACGCCGTCATCACCCGGGTGTTGATAGCGCGCGACGCGAGCGCAGGTGAGACCTGAACATCTGACATTGCTATCTGTGTTTAAACAAAACTCATTTAAACCTTGCCAATTTAAACATTCATCCGTAAGACGTGAAAGAGAACTCTTGCGCGCTGTGAGGAGATTTGTGTGTACTCATCCGAAGCACGTACATGGAGAGCCGCGTCACAGCGCGCAAACACTCTTGCGCAAATTCTCTTTCAAGTCTTGAATCTAAACAGACAAATTCACACAAAAATTATGTCAACATGCCCATCTTAGAGAGTATCCTAACAAACATAGTAGGTTATGTCTTAAGAGAAAAACAAGACAGACAACGCATGTGTATCAGTATCAGTGTACTGGATCTTTGAATTATGTCTTAAAGGGACAGCAGTCAAATATTCCTGCTCTATGCGTTTTAATGTTAATCGAACGACAAAGCACGAAGAAATCACTCTTGACTGAATAGCTTTTGTAACTTCAATGTTTCATCTTTATTTAACTATTCAAAGAAGTTTATATGCAGTGTTATTTTATATTTGATTACTTTATTCAATTTCTGTACCTGAAAGCTGTTAGATACCTGAAAAACCTGTAAAGCATTGTTTATTTTATTTGTATCTTAGCTCTCATGTATTTATTTGTGCTGTTTCTTGTAGTTAGATTGTTTTTATTTTCTTCATCATTATTTGACATTATTGTCCTATTTTTTTTACTGAACATAGCACATACCGAACTGTACCGAAACCGTGACACTAAAACGGTGAAACAAACCGAACCGTGAGAAATCTGAACCGTCCCACCCCTAATGTAGACTTACCCAAAAAGTGCTTAACACAGTAGAACAGTCATATGATTTGCTTAGATCATTACAAACCAATCACCAGAACAAAACACAGTGAAGAAGACTTGATTTTTACTCAACTGTAAGACTTAAAATGTGCAAAACTAAAACTCTCTTCGATACAAAAACATACCCTTCTGTGAGTTATTGTTTTTAATGTTGATCATTATTATACGAGCAAGAACGCAATATTTCCCGAAAATCCACATGATTTCAAATGTGACACAGTGACTGTGCACAGGGTGTGCCTCATGCGTCCTGAAAAGTGAAGCTGCGGGCTCTTTGATCGCCCCCTGGTGGCTGGATGCAGTACAGGTCATAAACCTCACCCTCTCCATGCAAGCGAACGGGACTTGAGTCAAAACAAAAAAATAAATTACGCTTCAAATAAAATTTTCCGAAAGATGGTTTTGGTCATTTAAGGTAGTTGTTATCACGCTGATATATATTCAATTGTTCGTTTTGTCTGATTTTAGCTAGCAATTTGATGCTATAGAAACGGGGCGTGTCATCATGATTGACAGTTGTGATTGACAGCTTCTCTGAGGACTGTTGGAGCTTTGAGGGGAGATTGAAGATATATAACTAACTAATAATTTTCGATTTCTGTGTTATTTCAGACCGACAAAATTAGTCGTTCAGCAGTAAACTGTACTAACCGACCTACAGGATCTGACGGATCACTGAACTTTTTTCGGTAGCGGTAAATGTGGGCTTTATAAGCGAATTAATAAATGTTATTAGTTATGATAACACGCCTAACGTTAGCCATGCTGGGAAAAAGCAGGTGATTGTTATCTGGCAGTTACTAATTCTTTTTATGGGTATAAAATAATAATTAGCAGGACAAAACTAATGGATAGCCTACTCTAATTAATTGTAGAGCACTGTCTACAGAAATCGATCTCCTGTAACGTTAGTTCAACTTTATTTAAAATGGCAGGACCGTTTATGACATTTAAGAGTTGTTTCTAGTGGCATATTATATTGAGTTTATCTACTGAATTTGCTGTTTCAAAAATATTATTGTTCTAGAAACAGAATAGCCTATTATTTTATAGGTAGAATTTTAAATTGTGTATAATTTATATAGCCTATTTAAAATACATCAATGATGACGCAGTCATCTGGGTGGAAGTTTGATACCGCGACTCCGCCTCCGGGCTCCACTGACGATTCCTTCTGCGCATGCCCAGGCTAAAAACTGACGTTTTTGCGTAACGTCAACGCCCATAGTCGTATGTTTTGCATTCAGTTCATTACAATGGAAGGAAGCGGCGTCGCATCGTCCATCTTTTTTTTACAGTTACAACACGCGCTTTGTGCTTACAATGTTCAGTATCGTTTTACCTTAAATGCTCTACAAAGACATAATTTATGCTGTTTGGAATGCAGTTGACCTTTATATTCAATACATGAAACTAACTTAAAGGGTCATGAAACCCCAGAACACATTTTTTGAGCTGTGAACAGATATGTATAGGCTGCACATCATTGAAAACAATAAAGGTACTCATTAATTTTAATTATAATTTGAAATTAGTTATTTTTGCATTTTTCTGAGCGATTTCTGTCTTCCGGTTTGAAAAGCAAAGTCGGAGCAACGTCACAAAATCTGACGTCATCGTGTACCACCGGCAAGATCCGGAGTGCTGGTTGGCTCCAAGTATGGGCTGGTCGAACATGCTGACGTCAACAGTTTCTACATTTATTCATGACTTAAAGCTCATTCAATCCAATCACTGCGCTGCAGTATGCATAAGATTATAATTGCGGTATTATGCATGAGGAAGTATCACTTCTCTTACTGTCTCTTGTCATTCAGAGACATATCGTTGGTGCTCGTGCACCTCAGTACTACAACACAAAAATGCGTTTTCCTGTGACCAGAGTAAAAGATTGGGTGCATGTGGATTGTTTTGCTGTGATCTACCAGCACAAATGGAAAATAGCCTATGTTCGCATGAGATCACATTACAGCGGATAATTCAAATGTCACAAAAGTGCTGTTAATTCACTTCTGCGTTTGGACACGTGAGCCGTATGTATGTTTCTCTCAGCACAGCAGCACATGAGTGTTGTTTGTATTTTGCCCGCGGTGCGGTCAGAACTGGAGTTTGAATACGAACACATCAAAAATACGATTGTTATGATATGCACGTGGAGTGCGCATATGAT
Organism: Mylopharyngodon piceus; assembly: GCA_039654765.1. NCBI lineage: Eukaryota > Metazoa > Chordata > Actinopteri > Cypriniformes > Xenocyprididae > Mylopharyngodon > Mylopharyngodon piceus. The sequence continues at coordinate 28,826,434 of CM077438.1, read as the reverse complement.
TGGTTTCAGCGCAGAGCTTCGCGATGAGTTTAACAACACTAGCCACGTGGATCATAGCTCAAATACAGAATAAAGTATCCGTGTTTAAAGTTTTTATATACATATTTTACATATTCTCCTGCACCAAACATGAACCAGCACGGTGTATGCACACATATTTCATCAAGTCTTCTTCAAATGAATTATATGTGCAAACTGGACACTGATACGTGTATCTGAACATGATGACACGATTATTCTGATGAACAAAAGACTTAGAGAATGGACAAAATTAAACTATGTCTTTATTCTTTCTCTGTTAAACTATGTGTCGTTTATCATGAGACTGTAGTGCTCGTAAATGTAATGAAAGTATTATTAGCCCTTTTAAATATTCTTTCGCATTTCTCCCTTGTGCTTGGGAGTTTGTTGTCATTTTTCTCTGTGCTCATATATTAATATTCATTATTCTGTATAATGAGTGTGTTGTATGTCTCCATTTCATTGGTTGTTCTCTCCCCTCTTCCCCCCCTCTACACTCCCACTTTTCCAGAGCTTTACACGCCCATTTTTACAGACTTTTTCCAGCTCAGAGGTGTGAACGACCAGGCTTAAACAGGGGGGTTTCATGACCCTTTAACGATAGAAGCAGCAAGAGACAACTGTGATTGCATAGTCCAAATCCATCTGAAAATGTAATTCGAGGGACACTTCAAATGCTGCACAGGCAAGATCTGATGGAACTGACCAGGCACCCATCTAGACTTATGGCATGTCACAAGACTACCTGGAACAATGAGCGGTGCATGAGATTTTTGACATTTTTGACACAGAGCCCTGAAACAACATTCAGCAAACATATTGTCTGAGAAGGACCTTAGCTGTCAACATCAAGTCATTACATCTGTTAGGACGAGTCCGTGGGCCCCAATCTTTGGGAGGGGGTACCAAAGCTGCTGCATCACTCTTCTGCTCCCCTTGATGCAGAGGAAGAATGAGAATGACTCACAGCTGGCACAGGCTCTCAAACACTACAAGGAATAAGCTGCTGAAGCGCTGCTGACTGTTGTGCCTCTGCGTAGTAGTTACTACATTAAATATTCAACAATATTATTGATCTGACTGCATTGACACTATTGTATGAGAACTGAACTGACCTGGACAATGACATCACTGTCTTCTCCAGAGCTGCTGTATACAGATAAATGAAGTAAATTAATAACTAATGATTTTTACAATGTAATTGAATCAACACTTAACTTACTTAAGCTGGACAATGACACTACTTTCTTCTAGAGCTGCTGTACAGCCAAAACAAACTTTGTTGCATTATTACCCTGGTCATCGCTCTCCGCACAGCGTGTTCCCCCTGTGCAGCGCGCAGCATCACGTGTCAATTTAAACAACACGAGGCGCCAGTGATAGTTTTTATTTCGCCTCTAGAGGCCTCTCTCGTTCTGTATAATGCCAGCAGACCAGACCAATGCTCAGCACTCTCATACTGTGTAATGACAGCGCACCCTTCTCAACCGCTCCAGCAACGGACGCAACCCGGAAAAACTAATCGATATGGATTTTTGCGATAACCGATTGTTCCAATCAATCAACTATCGGTGCCGATTAATTGGCAAAACCGATGAATCGGTCGACCTCTACTTAGTAGCACAAATAGCTAAATCAAATCTCCCTTCTCATATCTCTTTGACCGGTTCAGGGGTCAAACAGTTACCCTTGTCCATCTCCTTAAGGATATCCGGCTGGTACACCTGCAGAACTGACATGTTTCAACTTTTCTGTATACGATTTAATACAAATTTACTATCAAAAACGGTGGTAATCAAATGGCACAACCCATTAAAGGGATAGTTTATGGATCTCTTTATGAACGTTTTGAAGCATCAGTTTTGAGTGAATAGACTTTCAATTGGAAGGATGGAAAACTCAGATTTCATTAAATATCTTCATTTGTATTCAAAAAATGTAATCAAATGAAAATTTATTGTTAAAATTAAAACATGGAAGAAAAAAATGTGTGATATTGTGAGATCTTTGACTGTGTATATGATATGACAATAGCTTCATGAAGTAAAAGTGAAATGCTCATGAAGTGAACTCTCAAAGCAGTTCTGTAGATGAAGTGAGACGGCAGATGGTAAAAACACCACAATAGTCATGCATGCTTCAGTGTGTGGTTGACAAAACCGCACCACTCATTCACACAGGAACATGCAGAACATGCAGACTTCATATTTAAATAGCAGTCTTTTTGCATTTTAATATTCACAGACACTAGTCCATAATCACGATTTAACCCTCTGGGGTCGACGAGTGTGCAGGTGCGTTTTGGTGGATTTTTTTCAAGCAGCAAAATAAACTCAAAATGCTCCATCATTTATGGTCATATTGCAGATAAATGCAATACATAATTTGAAACTGTAAAGGGTCTACTTTTATTTGTGTCCAATTACAATCATAACATTGTGCTTTTGTAAAATAAAAAACAGGGCGTGCATTCTGCCGTCTTGGTCTCCGTGAACGTTTTTCTGGAGCGCGTCACAAAAATGAACAAAACTCAGCGAATGCTTGTCACACAGACATGAGCAATATATCTATAGAAACATTTAAGTGTCGACTTATAAATTATCTAATTCAAAACAAAAACAAATATTCTGTTTATGTAATCTGTATGAAAACAGATGTACAGTCTTTCCTGTGTGAGCTCATTACCGCTAACATGAACACGCCTACAGACACTGCGCGCTATTCATACGTTAATGATCTGAGGTGATCCATGCAAACAGTCAACACCCACATCAACTTGATAAAAAGCAACAAGTTTAATAAGATTAATTTACTTTACATCGTTCTGGGACGCGATGAGAAATAATCCTGGAAGAATTTACCTCAGAAGAAGAGTGCTGTATTGGTTTTGGTTTTAATTTTAAGGAGCGACTTGATACAGCCGAGGATATAATTTCTGATGAGCAAGTTGTTTATTCTTACTTACATTAGAAAACATACATGATCCTGTTATCAGTATGCTCACAGATGTTTGCTAGTTGTTTTTTTTTGTTTTTTTTTGTTTTTACAGATGTGAGAATGACAGTGACCACATGCATGTGAACCTGGACCACAAACTCTCTCCGACTCTCTTAATACTGTATTTTTTTCTACCCAAGAGTGTTGTCTTAGTTCTGTGCACACAAACGCTAATGGCTGCCAGGGCAAATGCAAAAGGTTACAGAGTCAAATGGACATCTCCAGGGCCCATAACCCCCTCAGACCCCAGAGAGTTAAGCGTACAGCTATAATTTTGATTTATTCATCCATAAACTGACAAATTCTGTCATACTGTAAATTCCATGACTGGATTCCGTTATTCTGTCCGCATTTTCCGCACTGCGGAAAACATAGGGTCCTATATTTATAATGAGAAGCATTTATAAACCTGCTGTCAACTGCAGTTTTCCATCAAAATAATTTTATCTTCTGGAAGTGAAGAATAGGCAGCATTTCATTAATTTATATATTGGAAAATAAGGAACTGTTAACCCTATGAGAAAAAATTGTCATCACTTACTCCAGGGTATTGACTATAGCTACACTATAGCACAGGGGTATTCAATTAAAGTTCCAAGAGGTTCGGTCTCTATATTTCCTTCCCAGTGGAGGTTCGGACAATACTTTTTTTTTGATCAGTTATACATTTCCATTGGGGCAGCCGTAGTACTTTGTAAAAGAAAAAAAAACAAACTTAAACGCTCAAAATAGTCATCAAAGATGAGAATCTTGGGCCCCGAAAGCCAAAGCGGTAATGTCTAAGAATTTTTTACCAATATTCACCAAAAAAAAAAAAAAAAAAAAAAAAAAGTAAATATTTCTCCCAACTGGATATGAATATAAAAGGTGAGATCAGATTTTTTAGCAGGCTATTTTATGAATTTATTTATTTTTACATTTAGCCACCTACGTGTATGGCACATAGAAGGACTGAGAAAACATACTGGGGGTGCAGGGTTTACCTCTTAAGAAAAGTATGGGCAGTTTTTATATTTTTGCTCAAAGTAATAAACTACTAAAAACAACGTACATAATCTAATAAGCAAAACTCTCATCAAGAGCACAAAATAAAGTTAACTAGTAGTTTCAGATTTTGTTGTCTTCCCTTGCCTTCTCTAAATAATCTTCCAAATTATAACATTGTTCATTATGAAATGCTCTTAATATGCTGAGTAATCATACTAAATATGGGAGAAAAACAAAACGTATAAAGGTGCCACACGTTAACTTGGTTGTCACAAACCTGTTTACTTAAACAGTTGGAGTCATCTGTATGACAGATAAAAATAGGAATTGTATTTTGCTGCATTCTTGTTTTCTGACTAAAACCTTTGACAAAGTATTTTTCTGCTCACCGTGTTTCTGCTGTTATTAAAATAACAACGTCATCTGCAGCTCTTAATGCGGCGCTTTACATCTTTATCGGGAGAAAGCAACGCGCATGGAGCAAAAAGAGCTTGAATGAAGCGTGTTTGGCTTTATATGAAAATATTAGAGGATGAAGTGCTGAAAGATCATTACAGTAAACGACCCTGAGCACTTGTGGTGTGAACCGCTCCTTTCTTTTGACGCACAGCTAACTTTAATCTGTAGAAACAGTAAAATGGCGCAATTATGTCCCGCGGTCCGGATGGAACAAAGCCGAGGTCCGAAAACGGACCGCGGTCCGCCATTTGAATACCACTGCTATACAGCATGACTAATCTCTAAAACTGATTATTCTCATCCATAGCCAACAGAAAAGACATGCATTGATTGACATTGGAAAAGGTGAAGAATCTTTACACAGTTCTTTTCCAGACAACAGCAGTTTGTAGTCATCACAATTTCCAAGTTCCAAAATTGACAAAAAGCAGCATAAACGCATCATCACAGTCCACATGACTCATGCTCTATTTTCCAAGTCTTAAGTTTTCTGATGCTCTCAAATCTCATGCAGATGCCTTCAGACATGCTGAACGAAAAAAAAAAAAAAAAGATTTGAGAGCTGAACGAGTAGGGAAGATTAAAATGGTGAAGAGTGAATACTTAAATTTGGGTCTGTTCCACACACAACGCTATAACATGACTGGGACTGGGAATATAGTGAAGGGGTTCCCAAACTTTTCCATTACAGGACCCTCCTAGACAAGTATAATCTATCTCAAGACCCACCAAAAATTTGAGATGGTGGGGGGAGGTGTACTGTAAGCTTAATCCTAATCAAAAGTTGGATAGGACAGAAATCGTAAGTATTTAATAAAAATTTTATTTTATAGTACAACTGTAAAATTTCAATACTAATATTTACATTTTAATTTCTTCATTTACAGACGTTAAAAAGTATATGAAATATGTCCACAAAAACTTGAAACACGCTTGCTCCACTCTGGATATGAACTGTAATCCACGCACCGAGTGTTAAACTCATTGCGGTGTTCAGCGCAGAAAACACTCTCATGCTCGTTCCGTGTGTACATGTGAAATGCTTTTTACAGACATTTCCCGTGTGTGTTGGTAGGTAGCCAAATATGCGTGAGGGAAAGCAAACAACGCACTCTTACGACCATGTCTCTGAAAGACAACAGCATTCACCTTGAAACACGCAGTGGATATATTTATATAATAATTAAATTGCAGCCTTTGCGATTCGAAAATCACACTAAGCAATATCAGGATTTACATTTAATGTTGGTTTATCATGTAAGCCCTAGACTAAACGGTTTGTGAATGTGAGTGTGTGTGTGTGTCATTCACTGAAACATTTAGCTGCAGCCAAGTGACATTGCACGACCCACCCTTTCCTACTCTGCGACCCCAGTTTGAAAACCCCTGACATAGGGCATTATACTTTTTTTTTTTTTTTTTTTTTTTTAGAAGCTTGACAGCTGTGGCATCTATGTATGAACAGTAGTTGAATGTTAAAGAACGGCTTAAAATTGTTCCAGAATTGTTCTTTTGTGTCACACAGAAGAAAGCTGAATCGATGTGTGCATGAGAAATGACAGAGATTTAATTTTTGAACGCACCATGCTTGGTATTGTAATAGAAAGCACACAAAGCAAACAAAAACAATAAAATACAATACACAGCACGCTACCTCTCCCTGGGATCCAGGATGCAGCAGGACAGACAGAATGAAAACACAATAACATAGTAATTCAGCATCATATTAATTATATATTAAAAAAGCTTCAGTCAGAGTATTGCTGTTACTACAGAAGTTGAAAATGAGGCAAAAGAAAGGTTAAAGATCAATTATCTCTTATGCCGGCAACTGAGTTGCTTACAGACTCACCTGCCATCATCGCGTCCCACTCCCCACACACGGATGCTGACGATTGGCTGAGAATGGAGCAGCGTACGCCCATGAGGCTCGATCAGATTCAGAGTCTCATTCTCCAGCACCAGCAGCATTTCCTTCCCCTACAAACCAACACAAACACAAACAATGGCATACTATCATATAGGCCTTTATCACACTTCCGCGTTTGAAAAGCGGAAGCTTCAAATAGTAGCATAAAAAAAACTTCAGTTGCAGCCTGTATCAATTGCTGTGCCCATATTTTGTGATTTAAAAGGGAGCGCGCAAGCTATACTCTATGTGTTTGCCCAATACTTGAGAGTCTGATCACCTTATTTTATAGCAGAACTGTAAGAATACAAAATACAAACAACATATCACGTTAAAGAGCATTAGAATTAGACAAATCTTAAAACATGAATTACGACTACAGTCTATTTTGGGGGGATTAAATTAAAGGTTTTGAGGAAACATTGTATTAAACAATGTTTACATTTTTTCATGCACTTAGCCCCTAACAATAGTTATATAAATAAATATTTATAAATAAATGGTCAGTTCTTTTTTGTTACAAGAACAAAACGTTAATAAACATATGAAGATAATGCTGTATACTTGACAAAAACTTCAGCAATTATTGTGATATGAAAAGCTGATACAGTCACATGCCTAACTGCTATCAAACATAGCCAATGTCTCTTTTACCCATGGATTCTTTCAAATTCTAACGATTTCCACACATATGCACATACCTCGCCCCAGATGCCAGCTGTGTCATCTAGATTGTGTTTCTGGTAGGACAGTTGTCGAATACAGTTATTAACGGCAACACTACTCCTGCCAGGAGCCATTTCCTCCTCTGATATCTCCACCCAGCCCAGAGAACGCACTGCAAAGCACTGCAAAACACACGCACACAAACAAACAAACATGAAGAAAACAAACATGGAGAAAACAAACATCTTGATGATGTGTATGTGATCAGTCATTTGTGTGTTTACCTTCACCCCCTCAATACTGCTGACATAAGTCTGTTCCTCTTCCTCCTCAGACTGAGAAAAACTGCACACAACAAGATGATGACACAGAGAAGGGTCAATGCTCCTGTAACTCAAACAGTAGAGCAGAGGTGCCCAATCCTGTTCTCTTCCTGCACAGTTCAGTACCAACCCTGCTCCTACAAACTTGCTTCTACAAACATTTGTGCAAGAATGGGTCGCTCTCAGGAGCTCAATGACTTCAAGCATGGTACCGTGATAGGTTGCCACCTGTGCAATAAGTCCATTTGTGAAATTTCCTCACTACTAAATATTCCATGGTCAACTGTTAGTGGTATTATAACAAAGTGGAAGCAATTGGGAACAACAGCAACTCAGCCACAAAGTGATAGGCCACATAAAATCACAGAGCGGGGTCAGCGCATGCTGAGGCCCACAGTGCGCAGAAGTCGCCAACTTTCTGCAGAGTCACTAGCTACAGACCTCCAAACTTCGTGTGGCCTTCATATTAGCTCAAGAACAGTGCGTAGAGAGCTTCATAGTATGAGTTTCCATGGCCGAGCAGCTGCATCCAAGCCTTGCATCACCAAGTGCAATGCAAAGCGTCGGTGTAAAGCATGCCGCCACTGGACTCTAGAGCAGTGAAGACGTGTTCTCTGGAGTGACAAATCACGCTTCTCTGTCTGGCAATCCGATGGACAAGTCTGGGTTTGGCGGTTGCCAGGAGAACGGTACTTGCCTGACTGCATTGTGCCAAGTGTAAAGTTTGGTGGGGGGGGATTATGGTGTGGGGTTGTTTTTCAGGGGTTGGGCTTGGCCCCTTAGTTCCAGTGAAAGGAACTCTTAATGCTTCAGCATATCAAGACATTTTGGACAATTTCATGCTCCCAACTTTGTGGGAACAGTTTGGGGATGGACCCTTCCTGTTCCAACATGACTGCGCACCAGTGCACAAAGCAAGGTCCATAAAGACATGGATGAGCGAGTTGAGTTTGGTGTGGAGGAACTTGACAGGCCTGCACAGAATCCTGACCTTTACCCGATAGAAAACCTTTGGGATGAATTAGAGTGGAGACTGCTAGCCAGGCCTTCTCAACCAACATCAGTGCCTGACCTCACAAATGCGCTTCTAGAAGAATGGTCAAAAATTCACATAAACACACTCCTAAACCTTGTGAAAAGCCCAGAAGAGTTGAAGCTGTTATTGCTGCAAAGGGTGGGCCAACTCTTTATTAAACAATTTGGATTAAGAATGGGATGTCATTAAGAATGTTCATGTGCATGTAAAGGCAGACGTCCCAAAACTTTTGGCAATATAGTGTATTATTTTGCTGGTTCAGGTGCGTTTGATCAGGGTTGAAGCTGAACTTTCTTTAGGAACAGGATTGGGCACCCCTTCAGTAGTCTTAACATGAGTGGTTTTAGATAAGTGTCTACGAAATGCATAAAAGCAATGCAATGTAAATGTTATTGTGGAGTAATACTGTGTCATGCTCAGTCGTCAAGTCTGTGATGTTTGATCGATCTTGTACCTCAGATTGATGGAGGCGTAGCGTAGAGTCGCACCCTCAAACTCCTTCAGACTTTCATCAGAAGCTACATCCTCCTTCTGATCGATAAAAAAAACCATTATATGGACTTAAAAAAAAAAGAAAAAAAAGAATGAGGTGTTTGTCAAGTCAAGTGACTCCATTATGAACCTACCTGCCAGAGTTCTTCAACACTGAATGTGTTTGGTTGTGAAACACAGCTCCATGTAATCTAATTACAATGGGTTCATGTTTAATGACACGTACAAAGACATTAGCATTCACATGGGTTACAATAATACTACTTAATATTAATAACTGCAAACAATTTCAATAAGAAAAAAAAATATGTTTGTAGACATGTATATGATGACATGCGTGCACCTGTGGCTCGTCAGCGGGTGTGAGCGCAGGCGATGCACTGGCTGGTCTCTCCTCCAGGGGCCCAGGTGGCTCCCACTGTGTGGTACCTGTGGGAATGTGCCAGTAGTAGGTGCCTGATGTGTCCTGCACTCGCATCCAACCAGCAGGCAGGTCCGTGTCTGTTTCAAAAGCACTGCCATCCCAATAGGACTCTACAACCAACAATGAAACATGTTCTCTTTGGGCCTGTTTACACCTGGTATTAACATTTCGAGTGATCCGATCAGAAGTGGTCAGGTAAAGCAGATGTGAGTAATATGCGTCACAAATGTGAATTTCAACAGTTCTCAATAGCTTACTCGCCAAAACCAGTTTATAATGTATGGTCGTTATGGACTAAACAGTTAATTAGAGGTCTTTTTTTCCTATAGGCACAGCTCAGTTACACAAGATGAGCCTGCTTGTAGTAGATATGATGTTATTTTAGTCAGTTTCCTAGATTAAATTCATATAATCAGTCTCAATGACATCAGGCATACAGAAGATGCTCTGTGAAATCTTGTGTATATATATATGTTTGCCACGATATAATTGGTTATACTCTTTACTCAGGTAAAAGGGAAAAACACTGAATAAAACTTAATTGATAACAACAGTTCCTATAACAATAGCCTAACAAACACTTGAGCTAGATATTTTTATCGACATAATTAAAATCACTATAAGTCACAGGTAGCTTAGCATGTGTACTGACAGAAGTAGTTACCTTTTATTTTACGGGAACAACAGCGCAAAAGTCAGCAAGATATGATTAATCTGGTTACACAACTAATACTGAGGTTTAGTGAACAACACATAGTTTAATCTGACTACACTTTTTTTCAGTTTTATTTTGAGTGATCTGATCACAAAATGCTTTGGACTAAAAAGTTTGTCTTTTTATCTGATCACCCGAGATGGATACTTGGGAATTTTCTCTGTGATCACCTGCCATTCTGTGTGACCTACCTGGCTCTTCATCGGGGGTGCTGCTTGCAGTGCTTCCCTGTGACAGCGACATGCAGCTGGAGTCCTCGTCACTGGTAACGCCGTTCTTGCCAAACAGCAAACAAGCATTTCTGCTGCCACTTTCGCCTCCTTTCTTCTGAATTTCAGATGGGTCTATGTTCACGCATCCACTGGGATTTAAATTTTCCTCTTCCTCTCTTTCTGCTTCCTTGTCTCTCATCTGCTCTTGGTTTTCCTGATTCTTCTCCATCATGGCGGCAGAAGAGTAAATCAGAAGATGTTCATCAGCCGCCCAATCATGCAGGTCAGAGCAGAGCGCTTTCAGGGTCTTGTTCTTCTCTTCATTTCGCCGCAGTGAGTTCTGGTTTGGGTTTCTATCTGTGGATTCATTCTTGTTTTCAACCAGATTGAGATTCTGGTCTTGCTGCTGCTGATCTGCTAACTTGCATATTTGGTTCTGATCTTCTTTCATCCACTTGGTGTTGCTCTCAGAGACTGGAAGACCATGTTCATTTTCCTGATTTCTGCTCCATTCATCTTCCTGGTGCTGGAGGGATGCATCATCATCGAGTTCTCCCATAATGCCTTTGAGGAGCTGGATGGAGGTTGTACTGGTGTAATTGTGTCGACTCTTTGGAGAGAAAGAGGTTGACCCAGGAGTATCTTTCAGGCCCAACTTTCTTTCATAGGATAAGCAGAGGTCAAGGGTCAGTGAAGGTGGTATGTACGTGTTTTCATTGAGTAAGTCTGAGGAGCTCTTCAGAGACATGACACAGAGCTGTAACAACACCACACACATTATATGCATCTTTAAAAGGCACACCTTCACTGTAACGCCATCAAAGACATGAACATTTCACACACAAACACACACAAACTCACTGTGACAAACATGCTAATCCAGGGCACTAAAATTGGAGTTAATCATTTTACACTTCAATATCACTATTCATAGCTAGGGATGACTGATCCTATACCCTGATCTGTCTCAGCACTAAAAAAAAACACAAAAAAAAAAACCTTTTTTGTTGGATTAAGTATCGATCAGATGGAATTGATCCAAATCCGATACGGTGTGCTACAAATGGTTGTTTGTTACTGAAAGGACAAAAAGCTATTATGAAAGCACAATAAAATATTTAGTGTAGAGCAATTAATACATTTTTTTTTTTTTCGATTTTGGCTTCCACCCTGTATGATAAAAAGATAATCAAGGTAAAATCAATTATTTTGCCACATTCTGTTTTGCGCACCTTCCTTTCCTTCAGTGGTGTGTTTTTGTTCCTCCCTAAAAGCCCAAACTTAACGTACAATTCAGCAAAAACATGATAGAAGTAGTGTTGTTAAACTGCTGGACATGCTTGATATTAAAAAAAGAATTATTTAAAGTGCATTAAAAGCCGCGAAAGAGAACTCACGCTATTCCCCAGGCCGCTTTCTGTACGTGCGCCGATGGTTGGCCGTCAGGCAATGTCGGGTCATTTTTGAGTGTTGGTCCGCTTAGTTTTTTCGGTGGGTTTCCGCACCGCTGGCTCGTCAAATACAACACACCTCTCTGAGCGCCCAAAACAAACATTTTTCTGAAGTTTACATGTCTTTAATTCAAGAAGTCTTAAATATATCTTAATGTCATTTTAGATTCTTGTTCTTATGAAACTTTTCTTTTGGAATCTTCATTTTCAAGGCCCTATATAATTCAATCTTATGGATATAGGGATGCCAATGCGGTAACGTAGTTACGATACTGCATATTTGAACTCTTGGTAGCTTCAGAAGCTGTTAAAATGAACAAAATCCCATCTTCCAAACATCCCTAAAATGGATTCAAATATAGATTCTTATAAATACACTTCGGAGAGCAAGTTAATGTGCTCAACTTAACCATTTTCAGGGGATTTTTGGTACTCAGAGAGTTATGTATTATGCATTTCTTTTGATAGAGGGAAACAAGATACATTTCAAGTTTAAACATTATTTATTTTTCAGACATTCCTCTTTAAATGCAATATGTATCAGCTGTGTGCAAAGTGAACCACATTTGTTTTTTTATCACTGAAAATGGGTAAAATTCAATAAAAAATTCAATAAAAAGTTTCTTTCATTTGAAACAGCTCAAACATGCATTTTAGTCTAGGACTAGCTTAAGCCTTGTCTGTGAAACCGGGGGAATGAGTGTTTTATATAGGCCAAATATAGCCTATTCCGCGCTCAAGCTCACGCATTAAGCTTGCCGAAAAGCACCGGCAAAAGTAATGATTATGAATGTGTTGGGGGAAAAAACAGCAAGGAGACATTTTAATTATTTATTAATAAACTAATGTTTTCTGAGATAGTGTCGGCTGCAAAGATGAAGTTGACGATGTTGCCTCGTCATCTCCGCAGTATAGTGAACGTGCCTATAGAGAGTAGGGATGTGTCACGATTTTCGAATATTTGATTAGTTGATTTAATTATAGAATATCGAATAGGTTGTGTGATTGTTGTCTTAAAAAAAATTCCCCATGTTTTTGGTGCTGATGCGGTGGTGACACTTTCATGTAACCAGAGCGTGGCGTGCACTGCCAATAACCCACCTAAAAGCTTTCAATCAACTCTCAGACAACAGAAGAAGAACACATTGTCTCACGCACACTGTAGACTTGCGTGGCATATTACAGAGACGTTAAAATTAATGTTCACATACAGTGCTCAGCGTAAATGAGTACACCCCCTTTGAAAAGTAACATTTTAAACAATACTTCAATGAACACAAAAACAATTTCCAAAATGTTGACAAGACTAAGTTTTATATAACATCTGTTTAACTTATAACATGAAAGTAAGGTTAATAATATAACTTAGAGAACAAAATTTTCAGTTTTACTCAAATTAGGGTGATGCAAAAATGAGTACACCCCACAACAAAAACTACTACATCTAGTAGTTTGTATGGCCTCCATGATTTTTAAGGACAGCACCAAGTCTTCTAGGCATGGAATGAACAAGTTGGTGACATTTTGCAACATCTATCTTTTTCCATTCTTCAAGAATGACCTCTTTTAGAGAGGATGGAGAGTGATGGTCAACTTGTCTCTTCAGAATTCCCCATAGGTTTTCTCAGTCCCAAGGCCTTCTATGTGCCATACACATAGGTGTCTAAATGTAAAAATAAATAAATAAATACATACATAAAAATAGCCTGCTAAAAAATCTGATCCAAAAACTGATCCGAAAAAGTATTGTCCGGACCTCCACTGGGAAGGAAATATAGAGACTGGACCTCTTGGAACTTAACTGAATAATTGAATACCCCTGGTGTAGCCTATATATGCGTGCGTGCGGGGGAGGGGTGCGATTTTCGAATAATAATCGAATAATTCCCAGCAAACATTGAATATTATTTTTGCTTGAAATGCCCATGCCTAACAAAGAGAAATGCAACTTTCATACAGATTACATAAGCAGAGAGTATTTGTTTTCGATTTGAATAGGTTTGTTTAAAAAGTGGACATTTCAGGTTTTTTATAGATACATTTCTCATGTCTTTGAGTCAAGTAGCCTATATGCTGAGTTTCGGTTCATTTTTGTGACGCGCTCCAGTTCAGGCAGACAGAGACGGCAGAAAGCACATCCTGTTTGTTTTCTTTATTTTACAAAGGCATGTTTTCTATATTGTGGGTTTACACAAATAAAAGTCCTTTATAGTTTCGAATGATGTATTACTCTTATCGCACACACCTAGATATATATCGTCTACGATAATATCGTAATTGTTGTTTTAACGATGTACGATCTGACATTAGAGTATATGCCTCACACACACCCAGAGAGTGCATGCATACACTGAGTGATGTAGTCTTGTAGATTAGACTAGTTTAGAGTGCATGCTTTCACTGTGCAATTTAGTCTATATTTATATAATTTAATGTAGTAATTAAATATTACACAAAGAGTGCAGTTCTTCCTCCAGATATCAGCATGATAACAAATGTGACATTGATTTTATACAAGTTTAATAAACAAGGTAATATTAAGTGACTTACATTTTAGACACCATAATTGCCTGTTTTTGCCCTTTCACCAACGAAAATAGTTCAAAACAAAGCCACAGCAGACACGAGTAATTGCGTCTCTGAGCAACACAGTGTTTCCTTAATGAATGAATCAGCTTTTTGAATGAATCAGTTTAATCAATGATTCAATGACTAAGAGTGGCTGTGTCCGAAAACTGGAAAATGCTGCTTTTGGCGGACACTTCTCAAGGTAGGAAGGCATCAAGGCACATCCGAATCCAATGTTAGCTTCACTTCCTGTGTCCTGAGATAGCTTCATATGATCGATTTCTGAAGGCAGCATAGATGTATCCTTCGCTGCCTTTGATATCCAACAATCCTGTGCATTTCATTCTGAGACAGTTGAGCTAGAAAAATAAAGATTGCGTCCGAAAGTTGCGTTTGCTGGTCAGTTTGTGTAAATGTATGTTTTTGACCAGCATTTTCCACTTCTGATGTCATTTCTAGTGAGAAATTACTGTAGTAATTAAATATTTGTTTAGTTCTCACCAAAGCTCGCGCTATTTTGCTGTAGATCATTAAACTGTTACGCTGCCTCAGTAGTCTGTCCGAAATCAGTTTCGTCAGGTGCCTTCATGCACAAATGCTGCCTTACACGTCATTGCCTGATAAAGTGAGGCAACAAGTCAGCTGCCTAGGTTTTCGAAAATGCAGCCATAGAGTATTTAGGGATGCACCAATACCAGTATCGGTATCGGGCCCGATACCAAGCTCATGTACTTGTACTTGTAAAAATACCCCCGATACCTCACGTGACGTAACTGGCAGAATTTTCCGTGTACAGAGACACCGACAGCAGCAGCAGAAACAATGTCAGCCTCAGGGATGTGGAAATACTTTAAAATTAATGATGACAACCCACACATTGCGAACTCCATGCAAATCGCGATGAATGACACAGACCAGTCTATCTATCTATCTATCTATCTATCTATCTATCTCTATCTCTCTCTCTCTCTCTCTCTCTCTCTCTCTCTGTTCTCCTTGCGCCTGAATGGTCAAATGCACAAATAGCTGTCAAAATGTCCATAGTGTGGAGTATTTCACATAAATACAGTCAGTTATGGATTAAGTGGACGTAAACAGGTGGGTGAAAGAAGGGTATGTCAGTAGGCCTATATTATATCCATGGATTCGGCCTTAAAATGACAGTAGCCTACTTAAATATTTGTCTGTCATTAATGTTCATAAAACAACAAAAGATGTTAAATTATTGTGTGTGTGTGTATATTATATATATATATATATATATATGATATATATATATATATATATATATATATATATATATATATATGATATATATCATATTGCCCACTCGTCCCATATTCCACCATAGTGTTGTCACGGTACCGAAATTCCAGTAGTCAGTACCAATACCAGTAAAAATTTACGGTTCTCGGTACCAGTTTCGGTACCACAGGAAAATCTGTTGGAACTATTTTATTTAACTAGCCTATTTTTAAAAACATTAAATATGATGGTAATCATACATATAAATATTTGGAGCTTGTGTGTGTATGTTTGTGTGTATATATACCTCAATGAAATAAATTTTGAAATTTAAAAAAAATAAACAGGCCTAAACAAATGCTCAAACATCCATTTTGAAACAGATGTGCGTGTTTATTTGAGCTATTCATTCAGTGAATCGACACACTACAACCTGTAAAACTATGAAATAAATATCAGTAAATAATGGTAACCTAAATAATAAGAAAGTGAAGTATTATTCTAAAAAAACATTCATTTTTTATTTCCACACAAAGATGCGGCATATAGCCTACCGCTCTGTGCTTTGAGAGGGATGTGGGACACGAGCAGGAAAGAGACCATTTCTTAATAATATCTTCATGTTATCTCCTGATGTTACAAGCAACTGACACTTGTTGTAAAAGGTCTGAAGAGCTAGTTTTATCTTCAGACATTCAAGCTATGTTTGATTTTGCGCTGCCAGAGAAAGCGAAACTAAATCACCGGCGTGTGTGAAACGCGCTATACAAATAAACTTGACGGGCCTTATAAAGTTTAACAACAATCAAACTGTGTTAAATAGAAAATGACGTGCAAGCAAAAAGGTTTCTGTCCTACGGTGTTTTTTCTACTTTACCACAGTAAAGAATGCGAATACAATAGGCCTAATTAAAAGCAAACCAAAAGGAAGAAACGTTTATAATCCCCTGCGTGAGTGAAGATTTGGGAAAAGAAACGGAGTTTCCATGTTCAGTGGAATAACTAATCGAATATTGTTAAATTCTCTGCTAATTGGGTGACCAGATCGTGATTCGCAAAACAGAATACAAAGCCGACAAAGCTTAAATGTATGACGTACCTCTCTCATTCGGCATGAACCAAAATGTTTCCATGACTGCGATGTCACACTTAATTGCTAACCTATTATTTCTTCTACAAACAAAGCTTTGTGCTTCACTTGTGTCATATTCACGTAAAATAGTGGCACAGTCCTATCAGCGAGTACCGAATATACCCGGATACTCGGTACTCCCGGTACTACAGAAATGCTGGTATCAGCACATTTTCAAAATTTCAGTACCGACTTGGTACCGAAGTACCGGTACTTTTGACAACACTATTCCACCATGAGAAATCTGGGGCCCGTTTCAATAAGGAGGTTCAACCAACTCTGAGTTAAAACTTGAACTCTGAGTTGACTTACCCTGAAATGGGAAACTCTGAGTTTTCTGTTTCAGAACAGCTGAATTAAGTTAGTTCAATCGACTCTGAGTAAGTTGACTCTGCGTTAAGTGCATGCACCATGACTATGAAAAGCCATTATCAACGGAGCTCCGATATTACGATTCACCATGGCAACAGCACCCAACAAAATGACATCCACATACTTCCGAGTCATTGCAAGTTTAATTCTTATCGCTGTTATAAAATCAGAGGTGAAAACTGGCAGAACAGTAAGTTATTGAACTACTATTCATTTTCATGGTATCCCACATGCAATTTTTTTATTTATTTTTTTAAAATTATAATTTAAGTGCATTTTTTATTTTGCAAATTATATTCTATTTACCATGTAGGCTAAAAGTAGCAGTTCTTTGCAATAAGTGTAAATAGTAGGTATTTAGGTAATTAGATACCATTTATATTTTATGCTGGCAGATACATACATTAACAGGATGCAATAACAGTGTAAATGATTTTATCATTATTAAACACTCGTTAGGCAATTTACTTCAACTTTTAGAACATTTTCTGAATTTTTATTGAAAAATAAATGCTTTCTGATTTGATATGTGATGGGAAAAGAGAGAAAAGCGAGCTCGGCAAAAGGCGGATTCGAGCTCGGTCAATCGCATCACATGTTTGTTCTCCGTGCCCAACATGCTACTCCCTACTCCACTGAAGCCAATCAATCACGCTTGTTGTTTTTAACTTTGTGTGACATTGGTGGGCAGTGGCAGAGCTACTGTAAATTTGCACACTATAACCACACTGGCAGATAATTTTACAAAAGTAAAATGCACTTAATTTAGATACCCCCCTGGAAACAAAACTAAATATCTTATATCATTTTCTTAAATCAAGATAGATTATCTAGCCTATATAACAATTTTTAGATATTTGTACTTGAAATAAGACAAAAAAAATAGGCTACTCAGTAAGAAAAGCATTTTTGCAACGTGAATGAACGAATGAAGTATTTAAATATCGCTTGCGCTTTAAAAAGGGGGAGGAGACCGAAAGAAACTCTGGGCTTACCGAAGAAAACCTGCTCGCGACCAGGTTAGGTTCACAGAGTAAGTTACCATGGTAACTGACTCTGAGTATAAGTTACCTCTCTTTCAGAAACAGGCTTGACTTAGCCTGCTTTCTCGGGTTTGACATACCTCCCATTCTGAAACGGAAAACCCAGAGTTTCCCCCATTTTAGGGTTAACATACACAGAGTTTTCACTTAACCTCCTTTTTGAAACGGGCCCCTGGTCACCCTAGGTTGTTTACATTGGTTCACAGTGTTATGTTATAAATATTTGTTCTGTAATATTTGTTTAGCACTTTTTGAAAGGCAGGTTAAAAAGACTTGATGTTTGCTGCAGTTGTTTTTTATATGACCAAAAATGTAAATCAATGAGATCTTTATAACAGTACAGCAGACTACTTAAATAAAATGCATATAAATATAATTTGTCACTCTATATCTCCTAATAATATGTCTTGGTAAGAAGATATGCTTAGTTTTATGATAAAAGCTCTATAATTTTTATTGTGGGGGGCAAAACAATGCAATGCAATAGTCATACAATGATGATTGAGAGATGAACAAATAAATGTTCCTGAAAGCCTGTTGTATCATATTTGATACATAAAATATACAAAATTGATTGATAAAATATACAAACCTTTCTAAAGGGGGAGCATATACCCCCAGAGTCCCCTAGAGTACCTGACAACCATGCCCCCTTTCAATCATGTGGGAAACACTGCAATATAACATTTTATAAAAAAAATTTGTTTGTTTTATTTGGTGTTACATATGAAATAAAATGTTAAAATTATATTTTAAGTTATTATCAGTGTTCTCCTTTTAAAAATTACAGAGCCCAGTGGTTCTTGAACTCAGAAAAGTAATAAAAATGTAAAAAATAAAAATAAATAAAAATATTGACTCGGGTGTATTTTTACTGAAAAACTACACAAGAAATGCCGCAAATATTGCCGCAAATTTTGAGAAAAGCCGCCGCAAAATCAGTCATTTTAGGCCGCAGAAATCAGAGGGACTGCCTATTGGGTCTTATTATTATTATAATTGAATTTGATTAAATTTATGAAATTGACACAAAAGATGATGCATGTATAATTAGGTTTAAAAATTGGATTTATAAAAGGTAAAAATGCCCATAAAAGGTGAAAATCAACTGAAACGTATTGGAAAAAATAATTTCTGTCACTGCTGACCTGAGCACCACACAGAATATGAAGAATATCAAAAACTTTAGGAGTCAGCTGTCGGGCAGGAAATCAAAACAAAACACATGACAGTCCTAAACCTGCCAAGGTACCAGCACAATAACACACTCAGCAAAAAACTGTTTAATTATTGTTAGCGATAAAATCCCAGAAAATATTGAGATATCATTTTTTGTCAATATTGCACACTCTTATCTGTATGACCAAAAATAATGGAGTATTTTAAGTTGTTTCCGCTGTTATCAGAAAAACTGCAAGTGATCGTGCCGGCGCCTCCACGTCATGCAGTAAGTGCGCTATACTTTAGCTTCCACACTCCGCACAAACACTTAAATATGCGCCTAATAATAGCGTACATTTATCCAAGTTAACATCAGAGCGAGTAGCCATGTAAAGTTGCTACTACTTATGTTTCAAATAATAAGCCATATTTGAGGTCGATGGATAATAGGCAAATGTTTTGATTTCCTGCCCGACATACTGTAATTACCACAAGGACCCACCATTAATAATTTGTCCCTCACAGACTGCGTGACTTGGCCACAACTTTTTTTTCTGCAACTAACCGACTAATAAAAATTTTAGTCGACCAAGACTCTTCTAGTTTTTCTAGTATTAGGGGGCAGCCCTGGAAAGTTTATTAAAGGGGGGGTATAATGCTATTTCATGTATTCTGACTTATTTACACAGTTAAAGAGTTGGATTCTCATGCTAAACATGGCCAAAGTTTCAAAACACGAGTTTTTTAATTTCTGTGCCAAAAATTCTCTTCCAAATCCTTACAGGATTCGGGGTCTTTTTTTCGAGTATCGGCCTGAGTGACGTAAACGGGGGCGGAATTACTTGTACGGGCACTTCTCCCGGAAGGGCGCGCGCACACGTCAACCAGAGCGAGAGAGCAAGAGCATGCCCATCAACGCACGTTCAGGTTTACAGAAGTCGTCGGCAGCACTACACAGGTCACAGGACTTCACGAAATCAACAATGTCACCAAAGAAGTGTGTTTTTGGTTGTGAGGGAAAGATAACCTTGCTTCCCAAAGAACCCAGCGTTAAGTAGAGCTGAGATTTTTGTGCTCACGCAAAACATTGATGCGCTCCCGACATTTGTTATTAAAATAACCATAGAAAATGATAGTTGCAATCACTTGTGGCCAGAGGAGAACTGGCCCCCCGACTAAGCCTGGTTTCTCCCAAGGTTTTTTTCTCCATTTAAACACCTATTTGCCACTTGTCTGCCACCTGATGTCACCTGATGGAGTTTGGGTTCCTTGCCACTGTCGCCTTTGGCTTGCTTAGTTGGGGACACTTGACATTTGACTTGACATTTGATATTCAACAGTGCTTTGATCTGCCTGCATTGACACTATTCTTTAAGAGCTGCTGTGCAGCCAAATAATGTACCAGTTATCAATGTAAAGCTGCTTTGACACAATCTACATTGTAAAAAGCGCTATATAAATAAAGGTGACTTGACTTTGAACTTTTTTATTGGTTAAAATGAATGGAGAATATCTCGTATTTTTCCGTGGCTGCTCGAGCCCTCAGGATCGGCGCTTATGGTTTCATAAACAAGGCCCAGTTCTATGCTGGATTTACAGATCGTTTGAAACTGAAAGATGGAGCGGTCACAGCAATAATGATCCCGGTCATGAGTCGGAACAGCAGGTGGTGAGTAAAACTGCTTCAAATGTCTGTTTTGTTGGGAACAGGCACCTAAGTGCATATAACGTAAACAACACAAACGTAGTGAATACATAAATAGTATAGTATCTATGAGGATTTCCAGTCAGGATTTAGACCATACCATAGTACTGAGACTGCTCTCATTAGAGTTACTAATGATTTGCTCTTATCATCAGATCGTGGTTGTATCTCTCTATTAGTGTTACTGGATCTTAGTGCTGCATTTGACACTATTGATCACAATATTCTTTTAAATAGACTCAAAAATTATGTTGGCATTAGTGGAATTGCACTGTCATGGTTCAAATCATACTTATCTGACCGTTATCAGTTTGTAGTAGTAAACGAAGAGATGTCATATCGATCACAAGTTCAATATGGAGTACCGCAAGGCTCAGTACTAGGACCGTTGCTGTTCACTCTGTACATGCTACCCTTGGGAGATATCATTAGGAAGCATGGCGTTAGTTTTCACTGTTACGCTGATGATACTCAGCTCTATATTTCTTCCAGAGATTCTAATTTTTGGACCAAAAACTTCTTCACATAATAACCTAGAATACTGTCTAACACTTGATGGCTGCTCTGTTAAGTCTTCGTCGTCAGTTAGGAACCTGGGTGTGCTCTTTGATACCAATCTTTCATTTGAAGGCCATGTTTCTAGCATCTGTAAAACCGCATTCTTCCATCTTAAAAATATATCTAAAATACGACATATGTCTCAATGACAAATGCAGAACAGTTAGTTCATGCGTTCATGACCTCAAGGCTAGATTACTGTAACGCTCTACTGGGTGGTTGTTCCGCTCGCTTGATAAATAAACTACAGTTCGCGCAAAATGCAGCAGCTAGAGTTCTTACTAGAACTAGGAAGTATGACCATATTAGCCCAGTTCTGTCAACACTGCATTGGCTCCCTATTAAACATCGTATAGATTTTAAAATCTTGCTAATTACTTACAAAGCACTAAATGGTTTAGCTCCCCAGTACCTGAGCGAGCTCTTAATGCATTATAGTCCTTCACGTCTATTGCGATCTCAGAATTCAGGCCGGCTGATAATACCTAGAATATCAAAATCAACCACAGGCGGTAGATCCTTCTCCTATTTGGCACCTAAACTCTGGAACAATCTTCCTAGCGTTGTTCGGGAAGCAGACACACTCTGTCAGTTTAAATCTAGACTAAAAACGCATCTCTTTAACCTGGCATACACATAACACATTATCAATTTATTTTTTCAAATCCGTTAAAGGATTATTAGGCTGCATAAATTAGGTCAGCCGGAACCGGGAACACTTCCTATAACACCAGATGTACTCATTACATCAGAAGAAGAATGGCATCTACGCTAATATTAGTCTTTCGGTTTATCCCGAGGTTTACCGTAGTCAACCGGATCCGGGCCGTATCCAGGTGAGATTGAGGACCTACGCCTTGACACGACGACAACGCACCCCTGAAGTATCAGAAGAGACTGAGTCAACTAGATCATCCATTGTGAAGGCCTCATCGACACGACAGCCAGTGGCACAGTTCCCCAACAAACCGTCCATACCGGCGTGATGAATACGATCCTCAACTGGATTGAACTGGAATAAATACTTTGAATGTTGCGATTCTATCGGGCTTATGATAGCTACCTGAATCGTAACAAAGCACTGTTTGCCAGAGGAGAACTGGCCCCCCGACTAAGCCTGGTTTCTCCCAAGGTTTTTTTCTCCATTTTAACACCTATTTGCCACCTGTTTGCCACCTGATGTCACCTGTTGGAGTTTGGGTTCCTTGCCGCTGTCGCATTTGGCTTGCTTAGTTGGGGACACTTGACATTTGACATTTGATATTCAACAGTGCTTTGCATCTGCCTGCATTGACACAATTTTCTTTAAGAGCTGCTGTGCAACCAAAATTATATACCAGTTATCACTGTAAAGCTGCTTTGACACAATCTGCATTGTAAAAAGCGCTATATAAATAAAGGTGACTTGACTTGACATAAATTCGTTATTCATCATTCACTATACGCTATATTCATTATAGTGATTCAAAAGTTATTCAGGGATAATGCGATGGTGTATTGTGTGTGTTTAAATACATCTGTTTAGCTGACCATTGATAGCTTGCAGCCGATCTCTACACAAAAGCTGCGCGTGCTCGTGATAGCTCGTCACTCTATCTCCGCTCACACGTCACGCCTCCAGGCGCTCAGCTGTTTTCGGAAATACTCGGTACAGCGTATGCATCTTTTATAAATATGATAAAACTAAAGACTTTTTGGAGATATGAAGGATGCACAACTACTCTATAGGTACTCAAGATTAACATGAGATTGGCAGAAACTGTGTGTGATACCCCCCCTTTAAGAATGAGAATCTAGAAGGATATTAAGATATCTTGAATACTTTTAGAGTTACAGGCATGCAAACTTTGGAAAATAAATATTTATGGCACTCAGACAGGTATGTTCTATGCAACCGAGTTGACAGAAAAACATGATATATATTTCTAGTTCCAACATTATTTGTTCTTCAGATATTCCTCTTTAAAAGAAAAAAGTATCAGCTGTATGCAAAATGGCCTACATTTGGTTTTTGACCACTGAAAATGTGTATTTACGAATTTACTCACGGAGCTGCATTAGAATAGAATAGAATAGAATAGAATAGAATAGAATAATTTTTATTGTCATTGCACAACTATGCAACGAAACTTTGTGCTTCAAAAAACTAAATATAGACAAGAAGAACATAGAGTTAAAAAAAAAAAAAAAAAGATATCCATATCTCTGGGATTGAACCATTGAGGGTCTTTAAAGGATTAGTTCACTTCAGAATTCAAATTTCCTGATAATTTACTCATTTGGACCTTCAACCCATTGGTAGCCGTTGAAGTCCACTATATGGAGAAAAATCCTGGAATGTTTTCCTCAAAAACCTTCATTTCTTTTCGACTGAAGAAAGAAAGACAAACATCTTGGATGGCATGGGGGTGAGTAAATTATTAGGAAATTTGAATTCTGAAGTGAACTAATCCTTTAAAATCAAGATACCAAAAGGAAAGTTTGTTAAGAACCAGAATCTAAAAGGATATTAAGATATATTTAATACTTCTAGAGTTACAGGCATGCAAACTTGAGGCAAAAAACAGAAGAAGTTCTTTTTGCCATTTTTGAACCGTCACCGTTGGCATATAATGAAACAAAGATTGCTAAACATATTTTACTAATACACCTATCAATCTCTGTGTAAAAATAAAATATTGATGCTGCCATCCTTCAAGTCATTTTTACACCCCTGTAAATTGGCTCCAAATCTCAGGTGAAAATTGTCATTTTGACCCCCTCTGCAAAATAGTGGATTACTCAGTAACACATCTATGTAATACATCTATGACATTTAATATTGTGACTTTCATCTCTATTTATATTTGTCTTTCTACAGATTTTTTTTTTTTTAACAAAATCAAAAAATTGAGCTGGTGAAGTTCTGAAATTTGGTTGATTTGACACAAAATTACCCTATATTGCTGTTTAGTTTAGTTTATTGATTTATAAAGCACATTTCAAAACAACAGAGGTTGCAACCAAAGTGCTGTAAAGAAAAATTAAAACAAAATTAAAACATACAAACACACACAAAAAAAGAATTAACACACTGGATCAAAACCTTGAGGACAATCGAAAACACCCTTAATTAAAACAAAGAATACAAATAAGTTTTTAAAGACGATTTAAAAGTAGAAACAGAAGGGGAAGATCTAATATTGAGAGGGAGACTGTTCCAGAGTCGAGGAGCAGCCACTGAGAAAGCCCGATCACCTTTAGTTTTGTAACGTGAGCGAGGAACAGAAAGAAGAAATTGATTGGATGAGTGTAAGGATCTTGGGGTATTGTACGGGACAAGAAGATCACTAATATACTGAGGAGCAAGTCCATGTAGAGCTTTAAAAACAAAGAACAAAATCTTAAAATCAATCCGGGACATAACCGGTAGCCAATGGAGGGAGGCAAGCACAGGAGTAATGTGTTGATGCTTTTTAGTGCCAGTCAAAAGCCTGGCCATCGCATTTTCGACCATTTGCAGTCGATTGACAGTTGAATTAGGCAAACCCAGGTATAGAGTTACAGTAGTCCAACTTTGAAGTAATAAAAGCATGAATAACAGTTTCATGGTCTTTCTTAGAGAGCATTGTCTTAATTTTAGCAATCGATCTTAGCTGAAAGAAACTGATTTTTACAACAGCGCTAATCTGCTTATCAAAACTCAGATTGGAATCAAAAAATGACACCAAGATTTTTCAGTCATGAACATTAAAAGAAAGAGAACCAAGCTGATTGACTATGTCAGAGGTCATATCTGATGGGGCAAAGATAATAATTTCAGTTTTATCTTTGTTTAGCTGTAAGAAGTTCATGTCCATCCAACATTTAATGTCACACAGACAGTCAAACAGACTAGACACAGAACAGTTGATAGGAAGATAGAGCTGAGTGTCATCGACATAGAAGTGATATGATAAATTATGTCTCTGAATAATATGGCCAAGTGGAAGCATATATAGTGCAAAGAGAAGAGGACCCAAAATGGAACCCTGGGGTACACCATAAGGAATTGGAGCATGAGATGAAAAACAATTCCCTATTTTAACAGAAAACATTCTCCCTTTGAGGTAAGAGGCAAACCACTCCAACACAGGTCCCTGAAGCCCAACTACATGTTCAAGTCTGTGTAAAAGAATATTGTGATCAACAGTGTCAAACGCTGCACTTAAATCAAGCAAGACTAAAATACAGCCAGACCCTGCATCCAGAGTGAGTAAGATGTCATTAAAAACCTTCAACAACGCAGACTCAGTACTATGTAGCTCCCTAAAACCAGACTGGAAAGTGTCAAAAATACTAAAAGCACTCAGATACAAAGAAATCTGAGAGTAAACTACTTTTTCCAAAACCTTGGAAATAAAAGACAGTTTAGAAATGGGTCTGTAGTTATTCATATCATGCTGATCTAAATTCGATTT
This sequence comes from Mylopharyngodon piceus, assembly GCA_039654765.1. Taxonomy (NCBI): domain Eukaryota; kingdom Metazoa; phylum Chordata; class Actinopteri; order Cypriniformes; family Xenocyprididae; genus Mylopharyngodon; species Mylopharyngodon piceus. Next base: position 28,800,519 of record CM077438.1, on the reverse strand, counting down.
CTTTAACAACGGCTGTACAGTAGCATGTTTGAACTTCATAGGTACCATCCCATTGACCAATGAACTGTTAATAATAGCAGTTACAACTGGACTTAGAGCTGAGAACGCCTCTTTAAAAATATGTGAAGGCAAAACATCAGAAGGGCAAACAGAAGATTTCATACTAGAAACAATATCAGAAAGCTGTGAGGGCGACACTGTAAAGCGAAAGAGCACTATCACAAGGGGGCATTTCTAGAGATGAAGAACTCTGAGATGGAATATTACAGCGAATACCCTCAATTTTATGAATAAAATGTGTTAAAAACTGATCACACAGGTCAGAAGAAACCTCAGATGGAACACTAGAAGAGGGATTTAGAAGAGCATTAATTGTGCTAAAAAGTACTTTCGGCCTCTCAGAATTTTGAGCAATTAAATCAGACATGTATTTCAACCGTGCCTCCCTAACAGCATTCTGATACTGCTTAAGAGACTCCTTGAAAATTTCATAAGAAATGTGAAGTTTGTCCTTCCTCCACCTGCGTTCAGCACGCCTACACTCCTGTCTGAGGGCACGAGTAGAGCCATTTAGCCAGGGCTGCACTCTCTTCACCATCCTGGATTTTTGTAACCTCAGAGGGGCAATAGAGTCTAATGTAGCAGTGCAGGTACTGTCAAAAAGGTCAACCGATCATCAGGATGAACACAGGAGGAAAGGGCTTTAACAACATTAGGAGTTTGGGTAGATATATACACATCACTGAAAGACCTAGCAGTAGAAGAATCAAAATGTCTTGAAAAACATGGTAAATGATATGATTTGGAGTGAGTATGAGCTAACAAAGAGTCAAAAACCACTGGATAATGATCAGAGATAGCAGTGTCAGAAATGTCAAGGTTAGTCACTGAAAAACCAAGTAAGAACACCAGGTCCAGGGTGTGACCCTTCTGGTGTGTGGGTCCAGAAACAAACTGTTCAAAATTAAGAGTCCATGAGAATTAAAAACTCTTTGACCAAAGGTTTGGACTGACAGCAGACATGAATATTAAAGTCACTGAGGATCAGAAAACTGTCATAATGTGGCATCAGGGAGACCAGAAGGTTAGAAAATTCTTGAATAAAATCCTTATTAAAATTGGGTGGTCTATATACCAGGACACAGAGCAAGGGGGTAGGGAGATCAACCTTGAAGAGCTGCACCTCAAAGCTTAGAAAGTTTTCATCAGGTAGAAGTATGCACTTAAAACAGTTCTTGAAAATCGTTGCTAATCCGCCTCCACGACCAACTGTCCTTGGAGAAATAAAAAACAGACAGTCTGGAGGAGCAAGTCCTTTAAGAGCTGAATAATCACCAGGGCTGAGCCAGGTCTCCGTTACAAATAAAAAATCCAAGCCATGTGAAGTTAAAAAGTCATTCAAAATAAAAGATTTGTTAGACAGAGATCTAGCATTAATTAATGCAAATTTGACTGGGCAGTCCGAGATCCGAGCCAGTTCTGACATACAGGGTGAACGCGATGGTACATATCCCAGAGGTCTTAGGTTACAGAAGTTAACTCCTGTTCCAGCGCTAGAACTAGAGTGAGGAACATGAAAAAAAAAAAAGAGCAAAAAGACGGTATGAGGTTGTCAGCAGAGGTGTGAAAGAAATTGACAGATCGACGTGAGCCTCGATAAACATGGCGTGGATGACGAGCGATCCCCAACGCAACACAAGTTTTGTAAGTTCCAGCTTGTAAAGGCGTTGGCAGGTTCAAATGATGAAGCTCCTCAGATGAGTAGCACAGATCCATTATAGAAAACGAATTATGAAAGTCAAAAGTACAGGTGAAACAATAAGAAAGCTGTAAAAAATAGCCTGATCGCCACAAAAAAAAACACCCAGACAACCATTTAGGTAGGAAAAGAGCAAACAGAAAAGAAATGCCCCAGACCTTTAAAACCAGAAATATAAAAGCAGGTAACAGACCAGTGAGAAAGTGAAGACTTTCCCACAGGTCGAAACGCCGCAGAACTGGGGATAATTGAGGGATCGAAGGCTCGCGAATGGTCAATGGCGAGCAAGAAAGAAGATAGCGGGGCAGGCTAAACGTCCAACCAAAAAAATGGCAAAATTCACAGTGATCAAAGTCCATTTCAGTCCAACTAGGCAGATGAGCAAAACCGCAACGGCCAACAGAAAATGCCAGCGCTCAATCGTTCCCTCCAGAGTCCAGCAAAGTCCTTAAAACAAGATTCATGAGGCAATTAAAAAAGTAATCCTTTGATGAAGGGTGGAAACATTCACAGAGTCCAAAAGGCAGAGTCCAGGGTGATAAAACAAGCCAAAACAAAAATAAAAACTGAGAGCAGCAGCAGACAAACACGTCAGCGTACACTCAACCGGAAGTTGACATAAGCGCCACTTACTGACAAAGAGTGAATTTGCATTTTCATTCAGTCTGCTGTCAAGAGAAATGGAGTGTTCTCTTCTAAACAATGTGATAAAGATTTTAAAAGATATAATAAAAAACAGAAAATTGCTTGACTTGGAAAATCTCTGGGGTCAATGAAGTTTTCATAATGTGACATACAAAAACATATGCTGTGGGCTCGAGAGTGTATACCACATCCTGTAGAGATGACAAATGTTGCATTATGTGTGTAGGTGAACATGGGTTCTGGGGGATAGAAGCATTGTTGTATGTAACTGACAAAAATGAAGACAGTTAGGAAATAAATGTCTAGAAAGGTAGAAATCTGATAAAAATGTATAATAAAAAATTGTGTGTATTGCTTAAGCCACTGACGCAAATAGGAAATGCATTGACGCAAGTACAAAAAAAGGTGATAGACAAGTAACATAGCAATTGACGCATGCAGGTAATAAGTTAACGCAAGTAGAAACCACATGTGCGTAAATGAAGAGATAAAGTGCGTCAAAAGAGAATATAAATACAGGGGCCTTTATAGCTCTCTGAGTAGTAGACTAGTTGTGCTGAAGAAAGAAAGAGCATACAAGCAAGCAGAAAGCGGAAGCCAGCGCCAGACCACAGCCCTCAGAAGATCAAAGAAGACACCTGATTTTCTTAGAGAGAACATATACTGAGTAGAGAAGAGGGTAAGCTTTAAAATGTAATTATTTATCTGGCCCATGGAACTTCCAGCTTAGCTGGCATAGAGTGGTGTATTTAGCTTTTGCCTTTGCAAGAAATAATAAAATGAGAATGAGGACTGCCCTCAAACTCTGATAGTATTGTCTCAGTCTGTTTATTGTTGTAGAGTGAGATTCCATTTGGGGTGTCAGTAGTGACTGTCTAAAAAAAAAAAGATTGATTTTTATAAAGATATCCCGACGGACTTTACAAAGTCAGTCAAGGTTGCCAACCAGTCGCAACAGAGTGGGCCGTGGGAGTGCATTAGCAGGCATAGCTGTCCTCTGAGGGCGAAGAGCCAGCTGTGGTGCACTGAACGGAAGGCTAACCCACCCCACCCAGGTAGGCTTGGTTGATATCTGGACCGTAGGCCTAGGAGGTACGGTAGTGATCAGAGTAGACCCTGAGATAATATAATCTAAGAAGGAAATATTATACGCCTACCTGACTCCTCCTGAATCTATAAAGGTAAACCTTTTACAGGAGTTGAGTAATATGAATAGAGGAAGTGGCTCGTGACCAAGATAGTGTTACGTGGTCGCGGCAGAAACCACCCAGGGGGTGACGTGGCACACTGCTGTTTTGTTTTGTGCAGGTGTCTTCTAGCATAATTATAGTATAATTACACAAAACAAAAATCAGACCAATTGGTTTTTGCTTTAAATCTTGAAATTATACAATCTAATTTAAGTAAAACTAATTAAAATATAGCTGCAAGAAGCAATTATGGGGCCAAGCACAAAGAAGGCACAAGAAGCCAGCCAACATGGCTGTGAGCATCAGACCAACTGCAACAGTGAGCAATTAAAGACATATTAAGGTCATTTTAGGCAAAACAGCTGAAAAATCATAAATACAGTTAATAATAAAGATTTACTGGTTTATCATTTTTGAACAATAGGTGGTGCTCTGACCAAATTAATGTGGTATGGTCAGAGTGAGGTGACAATGACAATCACAAAGTTTAGTGTCAATATGTCAAAGCATTGCAGAGATACAGCCTCAAGAGTCATTTTGGCATCAAGCCTCTACTTCGTTGCTACGGTATACGAAAACAGACTGACAAATCGACTTGAAATCCATAACTTTTTCCAGCTTGGTCTGAAGATGATATGATTTTAGTGAAAATCGGAGCAACGGTCTATGAGGAGTTCGAAAAAGTAAATTTTAAGGAAAAACAAAATGGTGGACAGGAAGTTCGGCTGACTATGGCAAATTTGGTATCTATGTTCTCGGCATGACCCACGGAATCTATTAAGACCAGTCTCATTACAATAGGACCATACTGAGTTTCGTCATGGTACACCAATGCATTCATAAAATATAGCATTTTTATCATAATACTGTATTTTAGTTAATGTCAATTTCTATCAAAATTTGGACATTTAGGCTTTTGAATTTAGTTAACCAGCTAAGGTTCCGTGTTTCCTACGCTGGTTTCATCTCGATCGGACTAACGGTTTCGAAGATATTCGCAATTGTTTTTTAAGCGCTAAATCACCACGTTGCACAAACCGTAAGGCGAAACCTAGCAAGTTTGGTATCGTTGGACTCGGCAAGGATTCAGGAGTCTAATGAGACAACTCCCGTGAAAATAAGCCAACCACATCAAAACTTAGAAGCATATTAAAAAATAAATTCTCCACTAGGTGGCGCTGGTCCGAAACTTCTCAGGCTCCTTCAGGGCATTGTGCTGATGACCCATACAGAGTTTCGTAATGATACGCTAATGTGTTCATAAAATATAGCATTTGTCACTGATTTTTGGACAAACCCATCAGAAGTTATAAGCAAAAAAAGCCATTTTTCATATCTCCGGACCAGTAGGTGGCGCTGTGCCGAAACACTGCATGTCGCCTCAGGTCATGCTTGTGATGACATGTACCACGTTTGGTCTGAATACGATAAAGCGTTGCGGAGATACAGCCTTGTCTATTTTTGCAAGCGCTAGGTGTAATTCGTTCCCGTGTTTTTTGAAAACGGTTTGAGAAATCGACTTGAATTCTATAACTTTTTGTTGGCATGGTCTGAAGATGATCTGGTTCAATTTACGTGAAAATCGGAGTAACGGTCTAGGAGGAGTTCGAAAAAGTAGGTTTTTCAGAAAATTCAAAATGGCGGAAATATTTTCATGACGGAAAATGATGTCATAGGGTGCAATCGATCCTCTATCTGTGTGCCAAATTTTATAACTTTCCCGCAAGCGGTTCTATGGGCTGCCATAGACTTCCAGAGCGGAAGAAGAATAATAATTAAAAAGAAGAATGCCAACAGATACAATAGGTGCCTACTAGGGCTGAACGATTTTGGAAAATAATCTAATTGCGATTATTTTTACCAATATTGCGATTGCGATTTAATATGCGATTAGTTTTTTAAGCTCTTTATCTTCTGTATTATTCAACAAAGACAAGCAATAAATCACTGTAGCGGTGGAAATCTTTAGGCACCTCACGATTCGATTCGATTCTGATTCTGGGAGTCACAGTCCGATTCCAAAACGATTCTTGATCTTTTTTTCTTATTGATTAGTCTTATTAATAAAACGTTTTTATTATTTAATTACATATGTAATTATAAGTACTTTTTAAAATAATTACACATTAAAAATGTAATTAAAACAATTGCATGTTAATAATTTTAAATAAACAGACAGGGCTTAGATTAAGCCAGGATTAGGCCTTAGTTGTAGCTTTTATAAACGTGCCTTAAAAAAAACATTACTGGTGTGCATCTTGAGGCAAAACAATGGCACTGATATATTTTAAGACATGTCAGTGCAAGTTGCTTTCAGTTAAGACAGCTCAAACATTTATTTTAGTCTGGGACTAGCTTAAGCCTTGTCTGTGAAACTGGGGGAAAAGCTAGAAAATAATAAAGGGGGAAAACAAACAAACAAACAAACAAAAAACATTACAAGCAATAAACAAACAGTGCTTTCAGTATTTAAGAGTATCTGAAGATTTTCCTTTCAAGAACTGTGAGTGATTTTTCTCTTTCTCAGCTTTACTGTTGTTGATTATGATGACATCATAGAGAGCGGGAGATCTAATAAGCTGCATTCACAATGCACAGATCTCTTTTGAAATATAAGATGTGGTTTGTCCTGTCTGTTTGATCCCTTAAGACATAACTGTGTTTTCATTAATTTCGCGTCATAAAAGCATTTTGAGATGCAAGTACATTTAACCACTTAAACGGAGGAGTCGCGCACAGCCGCATGACCAAGCACTCTTCACAAAGTGCGCATCAGCATTTGAAATTGACATGACGACATAACTGTGAGCATTTATAAGGAAAACACCGGCGGGCGAGACGACACACTGCAAGCGTCAGCAAAGCACGCGTTTCTCACAGCGCATCCTGTGCAATGAAGCGTGCGAATGTCCTTGCAATTCGCTTCAAACTTTCCGAAATTTATTAAAGGTTATTTTGTAGATGGTTCGAGTGGTGTGTGTGTGTGTGAGAGAGAGTGAACCACTGATCTAGTCCATCATTTGTATAACTATGGTGTACACAGTTTTATATAATTAGTGTAGAAATATGTGAACTTTTATAGACCTTTTTCAAATTGCCAGACATGATTAAACATATTGCTGTCCAAAAATATTACATGATTTATTTATTACAGTGTTTACTTGGTCATGGGCCATTGAGCCCCCCACATAACAAATCCTAATTTAAACCCTGTACCCTGTGTGTGTGTGTGGGGGGGGGGGGGGGGGGTTATATATATATATATATATAAATAAATATATATATATATATATATATATATACATACACACATGTCGCCGTCCGGACAGGATCGTAAACATTTTTATATATTATATATATATACCCCTCACATTTTTGTAAATATTTTATCATATCTTTTCATGTGACAACACTGAAGAAATGACACTTTGCTACAATGTAAAGAAGTGAGTGTACAGCTTGTATAACAGTGTAAATTTGCTGTCCCCTCAAAATAACTCAACACACAGCCATTAATGTCTAAACCGCTGGCCACAAAAGTGAGTATACCCCTAAGTGAAAATGTCCAAATTGGGCCCAAAGTGTCAACATTTTGTGTGGCCACCATTATTTTCCGGCACTGCCTTAACCCTCTTGGGCATGGAGTTCACCAGAGCTTCACAGGTTGCCACTGGAGTCCTCTTCCACTCCTCCATGACGACATCCATGGCGAGGCCTGTTCTGAGTGGAACCTGTCCTGTTAAACCGCTGTATGGTCTTGGCCACCCTGCTGCAGCTCAGTTTCAGGGTCTTGGCAATCTTCTTATAGCCTACACCATCTTTATGTAGAGCAACAATTCTTTTGTTCAGTTCCTCAGAAAGTTCTTTGCCATGAGGTGCCATGTTGAACTTCAAGTGACCAGTATGAGAGAGTGAGAGCGATAACACCAAATTTTACACACCTGCTCCCCATTCACACCTGAGACCTTGTAACACTAACGAGTCACATGACATCGGGGAGAGAAAATGGCTAATTGGGCCCAATTTGGACATTTTTACTTAGGAGTGTACTCACTTTTGTGGGCAGCGGTTTAGACATTAATGGCTGTGTGTTGAGTTATTTTGAGGGGACAGCAAATTTACACTGTTATACAAGCTGTACACTCACTACTTTACATTGTAGCAAAGTGTCATTTCTTCAGTGTTGTCACATGAAAAGATATAATAAAATATTTACAAAAATGTGAGGGGTGTACTCACTTCTGTGAGATACTGTGTATATTTATATATATATATATATATATATATATATATAAATAAATAAATGGGGCGTGTTTCGGGAACTACAAATCCCATCAGCCTCAGTTTTATAAAAGGAAGTGATGAGATTTGTTCTTCCACTTCCTCCCTTTGTTTTTCCGCTGATGATTCATGAATGGAAGTCGCGGCAGATTTAAGGTACGGCATTGTGATGCTAGATTAGTAAGTTTTGTGAAGTTATTGTACATGTAGTTATGTGTTAAATAATGGGTTGCCCTTCTGTTTGTCGTACATCTTCCACTGGTTCATTGAAAGGGAATTCGCAGCAGGTTTACGTATTGCATGGTGGCAATAGACCAGCAGATTTAAGGATCGCTTATGTGCAGGCACATGTCAAATATTGGTGGAACATTGTTGAGTGTTGAACACATGATGCATCGTTTAGGAGGTAGTAGTTTTATTATTCAAAGATCGCGTGGCCATGTGTATTTAACACGTGTTTTATTGATGATGTTTTTTTGTTTGTTTTTTTAGTATTATGGCTGGATGGTTGCCTGAGTGTCATAAACCAAAATAATGGATGGTAGAGGTATTATTATTTTTCTTAAAAAAAAAATTAAAGGGTTTATAAAAGGAAGTTTTAAATGTTTTAATGATTTTAATGTTTATTTTGAATGTTTTATTTTTTTTTAAACATTTTGGGTTTCTTTTGTATTGTAAATATTTCTTTTCAGTAATGGATTGTGTTTTCCCTTACAGGGATGCACGATTACCGTTTATTGTAGGTTGAATTATTGTTGAGATTGTGTATTTTTTTGGTTGGATGCTGGACCAGAGTTGGCCAAGGGAGAACTGAGGCCACATCAAAGACAAAAAAGGGACCAAGTAGATCATAGTCGTTTCATGGTGCTGACTTATTTGTTCGATTTGCATTACCCACTGTTAATATTATTGTTTGTTTGTTTTTTTTTGTTGTAGATTTCATTTTGACCTGACGGTGGCTGCGGGGTTGCCTTCACTGGTGGATAGCAGTGGTGTGGTCACTTTATTTTTTCTTTTCTTCTAGGTCTGCAGTGTGATTTGTCGTGAGATTGATTGCAGTGAGAGCACGTTTGTCTGTATGCCACTTCTGTCTTCACAACCTGTGGCCATCTGTGGGTTTTGTTCTTTTATATGTTTTATTTCTTTTTTTTTTTTCTTTGTGGGTAATTGCATTTAAGGTCTGCTGCATCCTTTTAACATGTCAATGTTTTTTCATAATCATTAATATTATTTTCTTTTGAATAAAAATGTTTGTTTATTGAAGCTTCACTACCGCCTTCTGCCTGATCATTTTCCACCTTTTTGGGTCATAATGTCAAATGTCAAATATATATATATATATATATATATGAGGTTGCGTTAGACTTTTTGCCGTCTGGACAGGATTGTAAAAATCCAGTTCAATCAGTGTTGCAAACAATGTCACGTATATACCTCAGAAACACCATTCGTTGACCATAAACTTATAGTTAGCAGCAAGAAAAATAACAAAACTATTTAAAACAAAACGAACTGGATTAGAAACTTAATTATGTAAGTATAAGTATTATCATATATAATAAAATGGACAAACTGGGTGCGTGTAATCAAACGCATCGTTTTCATTTTATTCTGGAGACTGAACTCGTGCTCTGCTGCCACAGCACTCACCACCAACTGGACAGGGGTGGGAATTACAGTTACAAGCAACATCAGTGTCACGTATCCTGCGCCTGCTGTTTCCTTCTACTCCCCACCAGAGGTCACCTGTTCACCATTGAGACCTTTTCATGGCACACACAGTCACACGTCACTCTGGACTACATTTCCCACAATTCCCCAGCTAAGCACCAATCACAGACTCACACCTGTTTCCCATCAGTGACACTATATAAGCTGCACTCAAACACACACACATTGCTGAGTATTGTTTAGCCTTTATCTGACCTTGTCTCCGTGTTTCATTGTCCTTGCCTAGCCTTGCCTTTGTTTTTGACCCTGGACTGTTTTCCTTGTTTTATGATCGTTTGCTGCCTGTCTTGACCATTGCCTGTGTCTTGGATTACTCTTTTGCCTTGCCCTCCTGTATGTGTTTGCTGGTGTTTGACCTCTGCCTGTACGACTATGCTCATTTTAATAAAGCCTGCACGTGGATTCCCAACTCCGTCGTCCAGTTCCCTTCGTTACAATCAGCCTCAGTAATCTGTCAAAACGACGGACGGGCTGCAGATTTTTTCCGTCACTGCTAAAAAAAAATTTTTGGTTAACGCAACCTTTGAGATTATATACACACGTCACACTACCGTGGTCATGCCGACCGTCACAGCCCTAGTATTATGTATTATGTATTATATATATATATATATATATATATATATATATATATATATATAATATGGGTCAATGACATGACAGGTCTTTTTTTTTTTTTTGTCCAAAGCCTTAATAATAATAAAAAACAAAGATGTGACATCCAAAGTACAACTAGATCTCTTTTATTGAATCCAAAAGGTTTTAATTATATTTTGCTACATATCAAGGTATTTTAAGGATTTTATAACATCATATATCAACATAGTGCAAAATGGTATTAAAATTATGTGTATAAGTCATTGCTTTGTTATGAGAAAGAATGTCCAGAAAAATGAATTTCATTGATGTCATTCGGAGTAACCAATATAAAGGGGCCATTTTGGATCAAGTCATGCGGGCAATATCACTTGATATGATGAGACATCACATCATTCAGACACCTGCAAAGGACCACATGGTTGTGAAGGAAAGTAACTAACTCTCTCTTAACTATATGAAAAATTCATGTTTTCACTTGCTCATACTCATGTCCCGAAACATCAGGTCATTTGGTACAACTGCTATAAAACATGGAAAATGGGTAACACTTTATTTTGCAGTGCCGTAGTTACACGTTACTGCATGTACTTACTATAGTAATAACAGTAAATTATGCATAATTACAAGTAACTAACCCTAAACCAAACCCTAACCGTAACTCTATAGTAAGTACATGTAGTTAATAGTACTCAGTACATATTTAAGTAATTAAAATGTAACTACGGCACTGTAAAATAAAGTGTAACCAGTAAATGTTGTAATATTTTAAAAACTTGTACTAAATATAAAATTACAAGGACGTGTGGCTAGTAAATTACATGTTATTTTTTTAGTTGTCTATTCAGAATCATGAGAGAATTGTGATTCTCAATTTCCAGAATCTTGCAGCTCATTGAATAAAAACAGCATCATAACCTCATGTGATGAAACAGGTTGTGAGAGGGAGAACAACTCATTAATAGGCTACTCTTTAAATTCTAGAGGGAAAAATAGAATAAGCAGTTGAAATTATTTCAGAGAATAGAACGGCATGTTCAGGTAACAATGTTTTAAAAAAAAAAAAAAAAAACTCCATGTCTATGGTAACATCCTCAAACCAAAAAGTTTTATAAAATGATAAACATCACATTTCAACCCTTTTAACCATTGTTTAAGAAAAGGGATTTGTGAATATTGTTATATTTTCTAGATCAGTGGTTCCCAAACCTGTCCTGGAGGACCCCCAGCCCTGCACATTTTGTATGTCTCCCTCATATATCACACCTGATTCAACTCATGTGCTCATTAGTAGAGACAGCAAGACCTGAAATGGGTGTGTCAGAAATAGGGAGACATACAAAATGTGCAGGGCTGGGGGTCCTCCAGGACAGGTTTGGGAACCACTGTTCTAGATACATTATTATCCAAATTATTTTGCTTTTTAGAATGCACATCAGCTTCCTTTTCTGTTAAAACTGGATTCCCCTTTAAATGTCTTTTTAAAGTAGCTGTACTAAACTGAGAGGTAGCCATCCAAACATTCTACAGTTTTTTTAACCTGAGGACAAATGTATGTTTGTGACCTGTTCAATTCAGTATGCACCACATATGCAAATTCCTAGACAATGTATCTTTAATTTGGCCAAAAATCAAACAGGTAATTTTCTCCAAGCAGAGATTCTGTTGAATGAACATGTTTGTGCCACACACAATTCATAAATGTTGTTCATTGACCTTTCATGTGCCTGCTTGATAATTAAGAAAACATTGTTTGGAGGAAACATCAAATAGGCCTGTTTAATGTTATTATAGAATATATAATATTTTATATTTAAATACATCTGAAAAGTCATTGAAAGTAATTATATATATATATATATATATATATATATATATATATATATAGCCCGACAATAAATAAATAAATAAATAAAAACCTTCCCAACTAGAGTCCCCCCAGTGAATCTCAGCCATTTCCAGCCCTGATTAAAATATGATAATAAATCAAAGCCTGATTCATGACATCTGCCTAATATCTGAACACACATAGATATATACTTTCGGTTCAGATAAAGATTATGTCAGGACAGGACTAAAGAGGATCGTAGATAGGATCTGTCTGTCTCTCCCTGTTTATGTGTTTATCTGTCGTTCACCCAATCGCGTTCACACATTCATCATTCACGCCTTATGCGATAAACACAACGCACTCATTGTGCATAAGAAAACATTCACTTACCTCACCATTAATAAACTCGTCTCATGAATGTCGATCTCCGTTGATGTGTTTCAGAAATCTTCACCTTCCACCATCACTGTTATACAGCTAACGCTGCTAAAGCTAGCCCACGCAACACCCGAGACGTCATAATGACGTAGGTACAGCGATGCAACTAATGCTGCAGACCATATCCTACTTGGGAATAATGCTGCCTTACGTGCTATCGGAAATTTGATAATTCCCACCTCTGAAGTCGCGATTACGAGCTCATCGCATTCAAGTTTCGAAATGGGAGGGCGTTCATGTGCAATTTTTACCTAGGAAACTCGTATAATTCCGGGAGCACGTGAAGGCAGCATTACTGGACCGCCGCTCGAATTCGGACATTTAACCTGTGAACTCGGGGCAGATCGATCAACCCCGACCTCAGCGAGACGCGTCATTTGATCTCACTTCCAAGATGGCGGCAAGTCCTTGTTTGCTGTTTCGGGCATAATATGGAGCTAATTTGCGTCAAATGGAAAAAACAAACTTTACCATTAGACATTAGGCTAAGTTAATCAGTGTGCAAAATTGGATTTTATGTGGTGTGCTAGAACAATTCAATAATACAAAATTGGAAGGAAGTGTTGAGGAAAAATATAATAAAATAGTAGAAGAAATCATTTTTGCAAGTCATTAAATAGGATACAGTGGAAAGAAAGAAAAATGCACCATGGTGGTCTGAAGAATGCAAAGTGGCAATTAGATAAAGGCATTTAATATTTTAAAAAAGATTAATACCTCAAGATACAATTGAGAAGTATCAGAAGAAAAGGGTTGCAACTTGCAAGAATTAAAAATGCAAAAGGAAAGGCTTGGCAGGAGTTCTGCAATACATTTGAGAGACTGAAATGCATGTGGTTTGGAGAAAGATTAGGAAAATGAATGGTATTAATAACTATAAGCAGATCCCTGTAATTGAAGAGAAAGGGGAAATGGTCATCACAAAGAAGGAAAAGGCAGAAGTTAGTAAAATTCACAGTAGTGAAAGCTTAGATTTTAGAACTTTTTAAAAAGAAAACAACTAAATAAGTAAAATATATATAAGAATGTCCATATGAAAAAATCAAGGACTTGATAGCAATATGGGTGAATATTTGAATTCTTCTGAGTATAAAAATAGCCATAATTCAAGCAATACAACATAAGGGAGAGACATGTTCAGTTATTGTTATATAACTTACCATAGATAGCAATTAAAGCATTATATTATAATCATATATGGCAGTGGTTCTCAAATGTTTTACAATGGCGTACACCCTGAAGCATTTAACATCCTTCTGCATACACCCTCTCCTCCACTTAGACTGCAGTCATACCTTTTCCATTAAGGGACGATATTTGCCCCCTTAAATTGATTTTCAGGTGCATTTTTTTATCTTTTTTAAAGGGAAAGATTTTCTGACCCTATTAAATAGATGTCATGTTTTATGTCAAATTCTTAAATTAAATAAAGCAGTAAATTAAACTATATGAATAATTTCAATCAAATGAAATCTGTATCAACAAAAGCCAACTTTGCACTACAGTGGTACAAGCTGGATCTAAATGTATATTTACACAACGTTTAATGCTGCTCAGAAGTAGCATGAATGCAATCATAAAGGCATAGATAATGTTATGAGAAAATGTTTTAAATAAAAAATGTTAAGTAGAGAAATATGAAATGATGGTAAAAATGGACTGATACTTTTATACATTAAACTAAAACCACCAGTAGGTGGCAGCCAGTCACTGTCTTAAGTGACTGGCCAGAACCAGTGGGCAGCCAATGTTTGCTGCAGCGCCCGGGGAGAAGCTGGGGGTTCGGTGCCTTGCTCAAGGTTCTCACTTCAGTCATGGTATTGAGGGTGGAAAAGAGCGCTGTACATTCACTTCCCCACCGACAATTCCATGCGGACGGGCTCTCTGTCCATCTTCATCAATGTTTACCGTGTGTAAAGTTTAATCTGTGATATTCTTCTGAGTCTGTCATTAAATTCCTGTTTGCTATTTCCTGTCCTTCGTCGTGTGATTTACTACCCACTGTTACGTGGCACTTGTCTTTCTGGGAGAAAGTGGGAAAGAAAGACACAGGAGGACAAAGGAGGAGCTGGGGACGGAGGAGGGTAATTAGCTCTTGAGCAATGCGATAAAGCTGCTGATAATACTGAATGGACCATATGTATATGAATGCGGTGATAGGTGTCGTATTCCTATAGGTCAATGTGAATCAGCTGAGTGTCACCTGATGCGAGCTTGACTAACGTGACCTGCCAGAACTAACGCTATATGCTTGATAACCACCCGTGTCAGAAGACAGGACCGACATAGTTTAAATTTTGCTGCATTTTTCCCTTTTGTTTCTTTTTGTTTTTCATCCATGGACCTCCCCGCAGTTCAATTACTCTGCCTGGAGCAGGGTGACAGTCCGCTGGAAGATCATACACGGGACTTTATACATCTAGCATGCCTCAAGCACTACCCGGACCGCTCTCTCTGTGTATTTTACCACACCATGTCACCATCCTTATTCATCCTCATCCCGAGGTTACCGCAGTCAGCCAGATCCGGGCTGTATCCAGATCAGATGGAGGATCTGTGCCTAGACACGACCACAAAGGAGCCCTGAAGTGTCAGCAGAGATCGTGTCAGCTAGACAATCCCCAGTGAAGGTTTCATTGACACACCTGCCAGTGGCACAGATCCTCTGCAAAACCCGCCTCCATACTGCTGTGATGAATCCGATCTTCAACCAGATGGAACTGGATTAAATAATTTGAAGTCTCCGAGATTTGCTCCGATCCAATCTGACTTGTGATTTGTGATGCCGCCTGAATCATAATCATACAGTGTTTGTTTGTTGGCCAGAGTAGAACTGGCTTCCCAACTGAGCCTGGTTTCAACCAAGGTTTTTTCTCCATTCTGTCACCTGATGGGAGTTTGGGTTCCTTGCCACTGTCGCCTCTGGCTTGCTTAGTTGGGGACAATTAATATTCAACAATATTATTGACTGACTGCATAGACACTATTGTATGAGAACTGAACTGAGCTGGACACTGTCATCACTGTTTTTTCCAGAGATGCTGTATAGATAAATGAACTAAATTAATAACTGATTTTTACAACGGCAACGAATCAACACTGAACTTAGTTAAGCTGGACAATTACACTATTTTCCTCTAAGGCTGCTGTACAGCCGAAACAAACTTTGTTGCATAATTTTCCTGTTTTCACCGTAAAGCTGTTTTGAAACACTGTATTGTAAAAAGTGCTATATAAATAAAAATGATTTGACTTCACACCAGCCTGAGCGAGCGGCCCAAAGCATGTCTTCCAGCGGACGGCCCCAGGGATATTTTTGCCGCATTGTACATAAGTGGGTGCTAGTAAATAACAACTCCCCAGAACTGGACCACGGAGCAATGGAAGAAGGTGGCCTGGTCTGATGAATCACGTTTTCTTTTACATCACATGGATGGCCGGGTGCGTGTGGGGAAGACATGGCACCAGGATGCACTATGGGAAGAAGGCAAGCCGGTGGAAGCAGTGTGATGCTTTGGGCAATGTTCTGCTGGGAAACCTTGGGTCCTGCCATCCATGTGGATGTTACTTTGACATGTACCACCTACCTAAGCATTGTTGCAGACCATGTACACCCTTTCATGGAAATGGTATTCCCTGGTGGCTGTGGCCTCTTTCAGCAGGATAATGCGCCCTGCCACAAAGCAAAAATGGTTCAGGAATGGTTTGAGGTGTTGACTTAGCCTCCAAGTTCCCCAGATCTCAATCCAATCTGTGGGATGTGTTGAACAAACAAGTTTGATCCATGGAAGCCCCACCTCGCAACTTACAGGACATAAAGGATTTGCTGCTAACACCTTGGTGCCAAATACCACAGCCCACCTTCAGGGGTCTAGTGGAGTCCATGCCTTGATAGTTCAGGGCTGTTTTGGCAGCAAAAGTGGGACCAACACAATATTAGGAAGGTGGTCCGTTTTTCCGTCATAATTTGGTTAGCGTTACATTATATGATCACGCTCTTATTCTCGCAAATGCTTTCAAACCATTCAAGCGCCACAAGACAAACGAGAACGCATCTGTGAAAGTTGTGTGTGACACACATACGACTCTTGTGCACAGAAAGACGAGCACCAGTATTTAATTCTCTTTCGTGCTTGAACAAACAATAACACAGAATTATGCCAAAATGCCCATTTTGTCGATTATCCTCATAAGAGCAGTCTTAAATGAGTTAAATAACACCTTTTCTCTATTATTTTCTCTGTTTCACAGCGGGTGAACATATCCCCGACATTATTCTATATAAAAAACAGAATCGGATTGCCTTGATTTATCCGACTTCACTCTGGAGCCAACACATGTGAGTGTAGTACAGTCTTTAGAAACTGTGTCTATTCCCCGAATAGTGAGGTCAAACAATAAATCTATAGGATCTAGAAAAAAAATCTGACCGTGATTAAACCAGAAAATCTCAAAATTACTGAACAAAAACTATTTCTAAAGCTAGGGCTCCTAAACATTAAATCATTGACACCTAAGGCGGTTATTGTAAATGAAATGATCACAGATAATAGTTTTGATGTACTTTGCCTTACTGAAACCTGGCTTAAACCAAATTAATATTTTGGTCTTAATGAATCTACTCCACCAGGCTACTGTTATAAGCACGAGCCCCGTCTGATTGGCGGTGTTGCAACTATCTATAGAGATATTCTTAATGTAACTCAGAAAACAGAACACAGGTTTAATTTGTTTGAAGTGCTTGTGCTAAATTTTACACTCTCAGATGTAAGAAAAAAGTCCCTACTATCTCTTGCTTTGGCTACCGTTTATAGACCTCCAGGGCCCTATGTTGATTTCCTAAAAGAGTTTGCAGATTTTCTCTCAGACCTATTGGTCAACGTCAATAAAGCGCTGATTGTTGGAGATTTTAACATTCATGTAGACAATACAAATGATGCGATAGGGGCTGCTTTTACAGATTTACTAAACTCCATTGGGGTCAAGCAAAATGTCACTAGACTCGCTCATCGTTTTAATCATACACTAGATTTAATTATATCACAAGGAACCAATCCTACTGATATAAAAATTCTACCGCAAAGTGATGATGTCACTGATCACTACCTTGAAACCTGGATACTGCGTACTGCTGATATTCACCATATTGCATCGCGTTATCGACTAGGTAGAACAATTCTGCCAACAACTATAGATAGATTCACAAATAACCTGCCTGATCTGTCGCAGCTGCTCAGAATTCCCAAACACACAAATGAACTTGAGGAAATGGCTAGCAGTATGGGCACCATTTTCTCTAGTACATTAGAACCTGTTGCACCCATCTGATTGAAAAAATTAAGAGAGAAAAGTACTGCACAATGGTACAACCATATTACCCACGCTAAGAGAGAAACTCATAATCTAGAGCAAAAATGGAGACAAATTTGTTTAGAGGTCTTTAGAATTGCGTGGAAAGACAGCACTTCCCGTTATAAAAAGACTCTAAAAGCAGCCGAGCAGCCGAGCATCTCCGCAAACTCATAGAAAATAACCAAAACAATCCAAGGTTCTTGTTTAGTACAGTGGCTAGATTAACAAATAAACAGGCATCACCAGAACAAAATATTGCAGTACAGTTTAGTAGTAATGACTTTAATGAATTTCTTCACTGAGAAAATCGAAAGCATCAGAAATACAATTGTAAATGTACAACCTTTGACAGCGTTTTATGATTCAGCCTCAATTATTGCCCCTCAAGAACAATTGCAGTGCTTTACAACTATAGGACAGGAAGAGCTAAATGAACTTATCATTGCGTCTAAACCACAGGTGTCAAACATATGGCCCACGGGCCGAATACGGCCCACAAAAGTGTCCAATCTGGCCCGGGGGATGATTTGAACAATAATAAAAAACAGTTATGCATGGTCCACCGACCATAAATCCGAATGGTTATTAGTTTTATTTTTGCCAATATCTATTCTGGACTTGCAAACAAACTGCTTTGCAATCATTTCCCAAACTGTCATTTGTGTGGAAATATTACGAAGTCTGTAAACAGGACGTTAACACAGCCACATGCTGAATATAGACGCAAAGAGAAGAACACAGACGGGCCAGCAGAGCAAATACTGTACCAGGCTTAGCTCACTGTTTGTGAAATATAGGAAGAAAAATATAAATATTATATTATATGAATGTAACTTAGAAGGGAACTGTCTTCAGAAAAGTTTCGATCTCTGTATAAGTAGCTTATTTTATAAGCGCAGCGCTGCTTTGTGTACAGCGGTTAACCAAGGAAACGCTATATCGCTGGTGTTCCACAAGCGCCACCTACTGACAGAGAGTGAATTTGCATTTTCATTCAGTGCGTCTGCTATTTTTGTTTTGTGCAGGTGTCTTATGTAGCATAATTTTACAAAGCATGGTCAGACCATGCAGTTTTTTTCTGTAAATCTTGAAATTATACAATCTAATTTAAATCAGAAACAACTGCTCATGCTCAAAATGCAGTGGTGCCTGTATACCAAATGTCTACACATATTTTTTGTTTAAGGCCAGTTTGGCCTGTTATAGAACAAATAAACAACAAATGAATTTAAAAATTAAATAAATAAAAGAAAAAAGAAAAAAAAAAGGCAACCGGTATCAAATTTGCTCAAAAAAATTGGAATTGGCCATAAAAAAAAAAAAAAAAAAATCAATAATAAAAAATATTAAATAAAATATTATTTTAAAAATCTAATAAAGTCTTTTCACAGTAAAAATAAATGCAGTTAATTCAAAGAGCAGTGTTTTCTTCTTACAAATTAATGTGTAGTTTGTATGGTTAATATTAATGTAACTGTCAGCTCACTAAGGTTTAAAAAAAAAAAAAAAATCGGCCCACACATGGTTACATTTTTTCCCATCCGGCCCTCAACCTAAAATGAGTTTGACACACCTTTGACACACCAACAACATGTTTATTAGATCCAGTACCCACTAAACTACTGAAAGAGCTGTTACCTGTTGCAGAAGAGCCTCTTCTCAATATTATTAACTCGTCTTTATCTCTAGGTCATATCCCAAGACTCCCTCTAATTAAGAAACCACAATTAGATCCAAATGTATTAGCAAATTACAAACCCATTTCAAATCTTCCATTTATGTCTAAAATACTAGAAAAAGTTGTGTCGTCCCAATTGTGCTCCCTCTTGCAAAAAGAAAAAAAAAAAAAATCTATGAAAAATTTTCAGTCAGGATTCAGGCCTCATCATAGCACAGAAACTGCACTCGTTAAAATTACAAATGGCTTACTTTTAGCTTCTGACCAAGGCTGTATCTCAGTACTTGTTTTACTTGATCTCAGTGCTGCATTCAACACTATAGATCATAAAATACTCCTAGACCAACTACAGAATTACACTATTATTCAGGGACAGGCATTAAGGTGGTTTAAATCGTACCTGTCAGACCGTTATCATTTTGTCTATTTAAACTGGGAAAAAAATCTAAGATAACGTCAGTAAATTATGGAGTGCAGCAAGGATCGGTGTTGGGCCCTCTGCTATTTTCAATATATATGCTGCCACTTGGTAATATTATAAGAAAACATGGAATTAGTTTCCACTGCTATGCTGATGATACTCAGTTATATGCACTGCTCAGAAAATTAAAGGAACACTTTAAAGTGAAAACACATCAGATCTCAATGGGGAAAAATATCATGCTGGATATCTATACTGATATGGATTGGGTAATGTGTTAGGAACGAAAGGATGCCACATTGTTTGATGGAAATGAAAATTATCAACCTACAGAGGACTGAATTCAAAGACACTCCGAAAAATCAAAGTGAAAAAATGATGCAGCAGGCTACCAGTAGTGACACTGACCCTAGCCAAATGCAAGCATTCTTTGGCCAAGCATTCACATAATGCATCTCATAGCCTTGTACTCCAGTTATATCAGATCAAATGCACATGATTATCTTTGCTTAATGTTATGAGCAGCAGCTACGCTAATTATTCACCTTTTTTTGCTTTTTTGGATCCAGCCTTCTATGAAGACTTCAGATGTCTCAACACCTGTGAAGAGATGACCCCAACCCCATGGCATTTGGAGAGCATATGACTCCTGCTTTTGAATCGCAGTACTTTGATGTCATACGCCAATCTGTCTGCGCAGCGCCGATGCATCTCGAACAAGCCTATTGAGATGCTCGTCAGATCTGCATCATGTTCAGCAGCGGCAGGTCTTAAAGTCACAGCAGCCTAATAAACTATTCATGTGTCATTACAGGTTTTCTCAATTGCATAAACACTATAACCAGGCTTTTGAACTAAAATTTCAAAACCATAATGGCATTTATCAAAAAGCACCTATTTCTCTAAACTATAAACACTATTGAGTCAGATTTGTTGAACTGTCACTGCAAAACTCGACACGAATCCCTTCATTTCTCATTGCCTACACCATGTTGTCATTTAGAAAGCGCTAGCATTCATTACTGTTCACTCAAGTCAGCACAGTTTCAGCTCAATTAGCACACAATTACCCAGATGGAAACCCTAAGTGCCCTATTTTAATGATCTAATGCTGCCTTCACATGCTCTAGGAATTATCGTAAATACGAGTTTCCTAAGGTAAAAATTGAACATGAATGCCCTCCCATTTAGAAACTTGAATGCAATGAGCTCGTAATCACGACTTCAGAAGTGGGAATTATCAAATTTCCGATAGCAAGTGAAGGCAGCATAAGCGCATGGTCTGAAGCGCATGGCACTGGTGCACTTAAGGCATGTCCGAATCCACTTTCGCTAGTTTAACGACGGAAAAAATCGTTGAATGGTCCAAAAAGGTTGTACCTAGTTGTCTTAATGAGGCATGGGTGTGTTTTGGGCATAACGTGCAATAAATCAATCAGAGTGTCATTTCCCATTCCCTTTAAAAGATTGCTATTTACATGGTGGAATATAGACACCCTCAATCTGACGAGTCAATTTAAATACGTGTGTATTGCCACCATTGGTCAAATAATTAGCCAATTTCAATCGTCATTACTGCAAATAGGTAATTCTGATACATGCAGTGACTATCCATTATGACATGTAGGCATTTTTATCTTTATGTAATAATAAACTTTTACCTTTTATTTTTAATATTTTGCATGTTTGTGTGCTGCTGCGCGTCCCTGTGTGTGTAACAAGCAGAGTGCACGCGCGTTGTGCACCCGCCATATTACTAATGAGCCCTTTCAATAACAACAACAAAAAAAATACCACGCCGTTGACTTAAGACCAGGTTTTTGTATTGTTACTGACTGTCATTAGATACATTAAATAGTTATTAAAGTGCTTGAATAAAGCATCAATTTTTCTACATTCTTAAAAACATGCACCTTGCTTTAGTAATGTTTATTAGGAATTTCCTGAATAAAGTTCTAACATCATTTAACAGATTTCTTGAAGTGCAAGAGACATGAACATGAGCAAAAATGTCACACTTCACACATAGCCCATGTCTTGCATCCATGCATGCAGAGAACATTGCTCCTTTAGTAGGAGTGAAGGCAAATGAAGATGGACAATAAATAAAAGAGAAGCACCCTCCTGATAATGCTGACATTGATACATTGAGTTGTTGACAGCATAATCACCTGACCTGGGACTTGATGCTATCCTGTGCCTTAACTCCTGTTCCCTGATTACTGCTTAATCAGGTAATCATTCATATTATTAAATTTGAGGAATGTCCATGTAGTTTAGCCTGTTTCTACTGAAACACTATCACAAAAAAAATCTTGTGTTTATCTTGTGTTTACATAAGGTGAATCTGCAGCTTTAAAGGAATAGTTCACCCCGAAATAAACAAATTCTGTCATTATTTACTCACCCTCAAGTTGTTCCAAACCTGTATGAATTTATTTACACACACACACACAAAGATATTTTAAAGAATGTTGGTAAGCAGACAGTTGACAGTAGCCATTGACATCTATAGTATTTTTTCCTACTATGGAAATCAATGGTTACCTTCAACTGTCTGGTTAACAACATTCTTTAAAACATCTTTTGTGTTCAACAGAAATCATAGTGCTTTCTTTTGATATTGAAGCATTAATAGATTTTAGAAAAATAGATTACATAAACGAGTTTAATGATTCTATATATCATTGTTAAAATATTTTGTGTTGAGCAATCTTTTAAAAAAAAAAAAAAAAAAAAAAAATCATGATATATTGTTCAGTACATTAACATTCTTGAATGTGACTGTATGTTTGACAACTGAATTGACTTGTTCTTAAGTAACATCATGTTTTCTTTTTCAGACTTCAGAGAACCCAAAGGAAAAAGGCAGTAGTCTGATGTAAGACAGCTTTTTAAAACCTGAACCATTGGACCACCTGTAGTGTCTTGTACTCTCACGCCTCTGGCTAGAGATGTTACATACTCCCAGTGCTGGGAAACTTATACGCCCCTTAGACATAACTCAACACTTGTTCCCTGGCCAATAAAGCTACACTTCTGAATGACATCATCGAAAGAAAGTTGGACATACTACTTGTAAGGATTGGGTCAACGGAGTTAGGATCCATTTGCAGTTTTTATTGATAAGCAAACACAACAGGGCAAGGACAAGGCAGAGGCGTAAACAGGGACAGGCAGAGATCAGGGCAGGTGGCAAACGTACAGAATCCAGGAACAGGCAAAGGTCAGTGCAGGCAGCAGAGAATCAAACACGAGGAACAGTCCAGTCAATCACAAGAATAGCAATCCACAATAACGCTCAGAAAAGATCACCAGGAAAAAAAAAAAACAAAAAAAAAAACAAAAAAAAAAAACAACAAGACTTTGCGTGGAGGTGTTGGTGCAAGTGTCTTTTATGTGTGAGTGATTGCATAATGGGTAGCAGGTGCAGGGTGATCAGTCCAGGGTATGAGGGTAGATGGGAAATGGAGTCCAAGTGATGTGTGTAGTCCAGGATGGAGTGCCCTCTGGTGGCAATGATGGGCACTCTCACTGGTGATCGTGACATAGCTCCCCTCCTAAGGAGCGGCCTAAACTCAAAACCCAGAAAGTCCTGGAGGGAGGTGGAGTGGAGGCGGAACAGTGTGCGGGATGGAGGGCCAGGTCCATGAAGCGGCTGAAGGCCTGGAGACTGAGGCAGGGCAGATGGCCCGGGCGGAGAAGGCTGGACAGACGGCCAGGGCAGAGAAGGCTGGACAGACAGCCAGGGAGACAGGCTTGAAGACCCCCACAGCAGAGCAGAGGACCACCACGGCAGTCCAGACAGGCTTGAACACCCCCACAGTGGAGCAGAAGACCACCACGGCAGTGCAGACAGGCTTGAAGACCCCCACGGCGGAGCAGACGACCACCACGGCAGTGT
This sequence comes from Mylopharyngodon piceus, assembly GCA_039654765.1. Taxonomy (NCBI): domain Eukaryota; kingdom Metazoa; phylum Chordata; class Actinopteri; order Cypriniformes; family Xenocyprididae; genus Mylopharyngodon; species Mylopharyngodon piceus. The sequence goes on along the minus strand of CM077438.1, from coordinate 28,776,692 downwards.
AGATGGGCTTGAAGACCACCATGGCGGAGCAGAAGACCACCAGGGCAGATCTGGCAACACCGGAAACCACCAAAGCTGATCAGGTGAAACTGCAACATGAAGCACAGAGAGGTTAGTTTTGGCCATTAGGGCCGTAACTGGACAGGCAGGGAGCTCAGGAATGCCCTCCAAGGCTCTGAGCAGGATGTCCTCTCTGGTTGTCTTGAGGCAGACAGGCGGTTCAATAAGGACCTCTGTGGTCGCGTCGAGGCAAACATGGAGCTCAGGTATGACATCTGTGGTTGTGTCGAGGCAGACAGGAAACTCAGGGACGACCTCAGTGGTCACATCAGGGTAGACAGGGAACTCAGGGGTCACAAGGCTGGGCTCTGGGACAGCAGCGAACTCTAGAGTGGACTCATTGGCTGAGGTGGACTCTGGAGTGAATTTGTGGACTGGAGCGGATTTAAGGACTGGAGTGGGCTCTGGAGCAGATTCATGGATTGAAACTAATGTGTGTGCAGCCCACACACACCAAATGGCTGTGGCCATAATGGCCAGCGCTGCAATCTCTGAGGGCTCAGGCGTGGCAGCCATCGTGGCTGAGGGCTCAGGCGTGGCAGCCATCGTGGCTGAGGGCTCAGGCGTGGCAGCCATCGTGGCTGAGGGCTCAGGCGTGGCAGCCATCGTGGCTGAGGGCTCAGGCGTGGCAGCCATCGTGGCTGAGGGCTCAGGCGTGGCAGCCATCGTGGCTGAGGGCTCAGGCGTGGCAGCCATCGTGGCTGAGGGCTCAGGCGTGGCAGCCATCGTGGCTGAGGGCTCAGGCGTGGCAGCCATCGTGGCTGAGGGCTCAGGCGTGGCAGCCATCGTGGCTGAGGGCTCAGGCGTGGCAGCCATCGTGGCTGAGGGCTCACAGACAGCCACCTTAGCCGTGACAGGACAGGGCAAAAGTTCATAGACAGCCTCCTTAGCCGTGATAGGACAAGGCGAAAGTTCATAGCTGGGTACCACTGACACCTCTAGAGGATTTGCAGCGGATGCCGCCACCTCTGGAGGTTCTACAGTAGTACTATCGGAAAACAGGGAGTAATCCTCTGTGGCTGATTCTGGGCAAGACAAAAGTTCACAGACAGCCTCTGCAGCTGGGTCGAGACAGGACAAGAGTTTGCAAACGGCCTCCGGGGCTGATTCAGGACAGGATGAGAGTGTGTCGCTGGACGCCACCACCGTGCCAGTAGCTGAAGCAAGCACAGCCACTTCGTGAGGTTCTGCAGCATATGCCGCCACCTCTGGAGATTCAGCGGTGATGTACGCGGCCCAGGTACACCATAAGGTGACCCCCATTATGGGGAGCGTTGCAGACAGGGGAATCAGTTCAGGAGCAGGAGGGCTAAAATTAATTGGTCTGGGGAAACCAGCTGTTCGTACTGACACCAACGGTGGATCCTCCACGCTGGATGCAAACCTCTGACGCTTGATGACGGGTTCCCCTGACAGAACAGAGCGGGGTTGTGGTATGACAATCACAACAAGACGTGACTCTGGGATGTCAGACATAATGTGACTTGGCTCTGGGCTCACGAAGATCAACCGTGACTGGGCTCACGAAGATCAACCGTGACTGGGCTCACGAAGATCAGCCGTGACTGGGCTCACGAAGATCAACCGTGACTGGGCTCACGAAGATCAGCCGTGACTGGGCTCACGAAGATCAGCCGTGATTTGACTTGACTCACGAAGATCAACTGTGACTTGAGTTGTGGCCGCCATTTTGTGAGCGTGTTCTAGCGTGGCTGCCATCATACGAGTGAGTGCAGGATCCCGTTCCTCCGCGACACCCACAGTGAACGCTGAACCAACAGTCCACAGAACATAATCCAAAAAACTACCCAATGACGAACGAGGACCCTCATGAATCACTTTTGATTTTAAAGGCTGATTAAGACCATCACAGAAAAAGTCTATTAATATACAGTCCGGTAATTCTGAGCCATTAGCCAAAGCCAAATATTCCCCAATGTAACCCTCGAGTGATCGTGTGCCCTGCTTGAGCGCTAGCAGCAGAATCGCTGTGTTCATACCTGGCCAATGTCCCTTGGAGAAGCCGCTGGATCCTTGTTTGGCGAAGTCTTCTGTAAGGATTGGGTCAACGGAGTTAGGATCCATTTGCAGTTTTTATTGATAAGCAAACACAACAGGGCAAGGACAAGGCAGAAGCGTAAACAGGGACAGGCAGAGAACAGGGCAGGCAGTAAACGTACAGAATCCAGGAACAGGCAAAGGTCAGGGCAGGCAGCAGAGAATCAAACACGAGGAACAGTCCAGTCAAACACAAGAATAGCAATCCACAATAACACTCAGAAAAGATCACCAGGGAAAATCAAGACTTCATGTCAAGGTGTGGGTGCAAGTGTCTTTTATGTGTGAGTGAGTGATTGCATAATGGGTAGCAGGTGCAGGGTGATCAGTCCAGGGTATGAGGGTAGATGGGAAATGGAGTCCAAATGATGTGTGTAGTCCAGGATGGAGTGCCCTCTGGTGGCAATGATGGGCACTCTCACTGGTGATCATGACACTACTATTCACTGAAACCTGTCAATTACTTAATGACTTTATGGTGCTTAACTTGTTGACTCCTCCTGGATACTGCCATCTGTCTAAACCACGTCTCACTGGCAGAGGCGGTAGCCTGGCAGCGGTGATTAAGAACAACTATAAGACTGTCAACGTCGACATTCATGCTGTTGTTAGCTTTGAATATCTGTCATTTAGAATTGCTGGTCCCACACCACTCTTGATTTTGCTGATCTACAGACCTCCTAAACATTATGCAAACTTTCTCTCTGATCTCTCTGAGTTGCTCACTATTGCTTGTGCTCATTATAACAATATTATTATGCTCGGTGATTTTAATATTCATGTGGATTCTGACTGTACTTCTGCTAAGGACTTTATGGCTATATTGGACTTTTGATTTAACACAGCACATTGATTTTCCTACACATTACCATTCTCATACCCTTGACTTAATCTGCTCCGTTGGTATTAATAATGTTTGTGTCCAGGGTCTCGAAGTTGGCATATCTGACCATAAACTCATTGACTTTAGTTTTTCTCTCCCCCTTGCTAAACCGAAAATCAAATCTACAATATCTTATCGAAACCTGAAAAACATAAACACTGACAATTTCTCTATTGCTACTGCTGCTTCCTCTTTGCCTCTCTCTGTTGATCTCTCTTGTCCTGGTGAGATTCTCTCATTATATAATGAAGCTACATCTAGTGTCTTGGAGGCTCTGGCCCCATTAAAGACCAGAACTGTCCCCTCAGCTCATTCTTCCCCTTGGTTCACCCCGGAGCTCAGATTAATGAAAGCGAAGGCTAGACGTCTTGAACGCCTCTATAAGAAGACTTGTCTTCCTGTTCATACTACCCTCTACTCTGAATACATATCACAATATAAAAATGCAGTATAAAAACTCTGCACGCGCTACTTACTTGTCTACTATTATCAACAGGGCAAAGTGTAAACCCAGGACCCTATTTTCAGAGATCAACAAATTTGTTAAACCACCATCACCACTTCTTAATGGTTCTTCTGATCTTTGTGAAAATTTTCTGACATTTTTTACACACAAAATTGACAATATCTATCAATCTTTTTCTTCTTTCGTTCCTCCAGAAACTTCTACTTTCCAGATGCTCTACCCACTCTCTAACTTTACTTTCACCATACATCTGTGGTTGAACAGCTGATTATGAACTCCTCTGCCTGTCAGCTAGATCCTTTACCAACACACCTGCTCAAAAACGTTCTCCCTTCCCTCATTATACCTATCACTCACATGATAAATAGTTCCCTTATGACTGGTTATGTACCGTCTGGACTGAAAATAGCCATGATCACCCCTATACTCAAAAAACCTGGCCTTGATGACATAGTCCTGAGTAACTTTAGACCAATTTCCAACCTTCCTTTTTTGTCTAAAGTTCTAGAAAAGGTGGTCGCCACACAACTACAGACTCACCTGGACAAAAATAATCTGCAGGAACCATTTCAGTCTGGATTTCGTCCTCTCCACAGTACAGAGACTGCTCTTCTAAAAGTAGTGAACGACCTCCTCCTCGCCTCTGATTCTGGTGTCCTTAGCCTTCTGGTCCTCTTGGACCTGAGTGCAGCTTTTGACACCATTTGCCATTCTGTACTCCTATCCCGTTTGTCTGCGATCGGCATTTCACAGTTTTACAATGGCTAAGTTCATATCTTTCAGACAGGCAACACTTCATTAGCATTGACAAATTCAAATCTCGTTCTGTCACCTTTTCCCGTGGAGTGCCTCAAGGATCTGTCCTTGGTCCACTTTTATTCTTAATCTACACAGTTCCTCTGGGTCAGATCATCCGGCGCCATGGCTTTAATTTCCACAGTTACGTTAACGATACACAAATCTATTTTACTGTACAGCCTAATTCTATTTTTCCTCCCTCTTCTTTAACATCTTGCTTACACAGTCTCAAAATATGGATGGCTCAAAATTACTTAAAGTTGAATACGGAAAAAACTGAAATTCTGCTAGTAGGCCCTAAATCCTTTGATTCCTCCCAACTTGACTTCTCCATTAACATTGACGGTGTTCTGGTTCATCCCTCTTCCACTATACGCAACCTTGGTGTATTGTTTGATTCTAGGCTATGTTTTGAACCCCATATCAATCAGCTTGTCAAGTCCTGTTTCTTCCATCTTCGCAATATTGTCTGTTTAAGACTCTCACTAAATTTCAAAGATGCTGAAACTGTTGTCAATGCTTTTATAACTTCATGTCTCGATTATTGCAACTCTTTGTTTTATGGTCTACCTAAAAAAGTTCTAAATCGCTTGCAGCTAATTCACAATTCAGCCGCTCGGGCCCTCACTTTTACCAAAGAATCAGCTCACATCACCCCTGTCTTACAGCAACTACATTGGCTCCCTGTTAGTTACCGCATTCAGTTTAAGATTCTTGTGCTAGTTTTCAAGGCTTGTCATGGTTTAGCACCTTCTTATCTCTCTGAATTGATTCTCCCCTATGTCCCTGCCTGTACTCTGAGATCGACCTCAGAAAACTTGCTTGCAGTACCCAAGTTCCGTCTGTCTACTGTGGGTGGTAGGGCTTTCAGCATTTCAGCTTCCAAGCTCTGGAACAAACTACCACAAAACCTTTGTGTTGTCTCTTCACTTCAGACCTTTAAAACTGCTCTCAAAACTCACTTACTAGGGCCCGAGCACCGATGGATGGTGTGAGGACCCTATTGGAATTGCTCCATTTATTATTAGGGCCCAAGCCACTGAGGCGCAGGGGCCTATTGTTCTCCTAAGGATTATTAGGGCCAAAGCCCTGTAAAGGGCTGAAGGCCCTATTGTTTTCTTTAGGATTATTAGGGCCCAAGCCAAAGGCGAAGGCCCTATTGTTTTCTTTAGGATTATTAGGGCCCAAGCCGAAGGCGAAGGCCCTATTGTTTTCTTTAGGATTATTAGGGCCCAAGCCGAAGGCGAAGGCCCTATTGTTTTCTTTAGGATTATTCTTATTATTATTTAGGGCCCAAGCCGAAGGCGAAGGCCCTATTGTTTTCTTTAGGATTATTAGGGCCCAAGCCACTAAGGCGCAGGGCCCTATTGTTTTTCTAAGGATTATTATTATTATTATTATTAGGGCCCAAGCCACTAAGGCGCAAGGCCCTATTTTTTTTCTAAGGATTATTATCATTGATCCCCTAAGGATTATTATTAGGGCCAAAGCCCTGTAAAGGGCTGAAGGCCCTATTGTTTTCCTTAGGATTATTATTATTATTATTATTATTATTAATATTTCCGATATTGTTTTCTTTAGGATTATTATTAGGGCCAAAGCCACTAATGGCGCAGGGCCCTCTTGATCCCCTAAGGATTATTATTATTAGGGCCAAAGCCCTGTAAAGGGCTGAAGGCCCTATTGTTTTCTTTAGGATGATTAGGGCCCAAGCCACTAAGACGCAGGGCCCTATTGTTTTTCTAAGGATTATTATTATTATTATTATTATTAGGGCCCAAGCCCTGTAAAGGGCGAAGGCCCTATTGTTTTCTTTAGGATTATTAGGGCCCAAGCCACTAAGGCGCAGGGCCCTATTGTTTTTCTAAGGATTATTATTATTATTATTAGAGCCCAAGCCCAAAGGTCGAAGGCCCTATTGTTTTCTTTAGGATTATTATTAGGGCCCAAGCCCTTTGGCTGAAGGCCCTATTGTTTTCTTTAGGATTATTAGGGCCCAAGCCACTAATGGCGCAGGGCCCTCTTGATCCCCTAAGGATTATTAGGGCCAAAGCCCTGTAAAGGGCTGAAGGCCCTATTGTTTTCTTTAGGATTATTAGGGCCCAAGCCCAAAGGGCGAAGGCCCTATTCTTTTCTTTAGGATTATTATTAGGACCAAAGCCAAAGGCTGAAGGCCCTATTGTTTTCTTTAGGATTATTATTATTAGAGCCCAAGCCACTGGTGGCGCAGGGCCCTCTTGTTTTTCTAAGGATTATTATTATTAGGGCCAAAGCCCAAAGTGCTGAAGGCCCTATTGTTTTCTTTAGGATTATTAGGGCCAAAGCCAAAGGCTGAAGGCCCTATTGTTTTCTTTAGGATTATTATTATTATTATTATTTTTCTAAGTTTTTGGGGTTTTTGGGGCCCTTAACGTGCTCAAAAACTCCTGAAAATTTGCACATGGGTCAGAATCTGCGGCCATCAGGGCCAGGCAGAAGCTGGTACCCGGGCGTGGCAGGGGGGCTCGACAGCGCCCCCTTGAACGGGGTCCGAAAACTTGGTCTATATATCATACACACTTGCACACATAAGTATAAAACTCGGTACACATATAGACCTCATCGGGCCTAACAACTTTCATGCTCTAAGTTATACGTCACCTCAACAGGAAGTCAGCTATTATGGGTTGTTTGAAAAACGCATGCTCTGGAATTTGATATACTCCTCCTAGGCGATTAATCTGATCACCACCAAACTCGGTCAGCATTAAGTCAAGACATTGATGATGAAAATTTGCCAGCGGATTTTTGATATCTCGAACGGTTTGGCTGTGGTGAGGCAACGAATTTATGGCGAGAAAAGGGAATCAGGAAGTGTGTTATAACTTCTGCATACATTGATTGATTTTTATGAAGCTTCACGAGTGTGTTGCTTGTAGTAGTCCGATCACATGGATGTGACTATTGTGAGTCAAAATTATAACGCCACCAACTGGCAGCAGTAAGTGTATCACTTTTAAAATGCTTTGAGATCACCCTCTTATTTTTACCCGATTTGCTTCAAACTTCATCACAATAATGTCAAAACATGGCAGATGTAGACCTGTAAATGTATTTGTGATATCTTAAATATCGTTGCCATGACAACACGTCAAACTTTTATAATATTCTTGGGCATTTTTGAGGCTCTTACCGTGCTTCAAATTGCATGAAACTCGACACACACATCAATATTGTCATCCAGTAGACATGGGCAAAGCCTTAGAAACGGGCGGGGAGTAGGGGCTCTACAGCGCCACCTTTTGACAAAAGTGGGGGGGTTAGTTTAACCTACAGTCACCAAACTCGGTACACTTATTGTTCTCATTAAGCCGGACAACTTTCTAATTTACAGTCATTAGCTCCGACCAACAGGAAGTCAGATATTTTGGTTTGTATGTGGATTTTCACACACACACACACACACACACACACACACACACACACACACACACACACACACACAGACGTAGACTCTCTCTCTGTCCAACCCCCCCTCCCTCCTCCTCTCCCCCTCGCTCCTCACACCAGTCTGTGTGTGTGTGTGTGTGTGTGTGAGTGAGAGAGAGAGAGAGAGAGAGAGAGAGTTTTACACCCCTGATCAGTTATTTAACCCTTTTATTGCAGACTCACTGTGCTTCAAAGTTTAGTGCCAACCCTAATCAAACACACCTGAAGCAGCTAATCAAGCCAGTGTATTTGTAGGCCAATGACAACATAGTATTACATTATTAGTTTGATAATTAGGTTAATTAAAATATAAAAACACACTGCAAATGATAACTTCACACTCATTTGAAATTGAACTATGACACTATATCACTATTAGTACAGGACTAGTTTTTTAAATGTCGTTCGAGTTACAATTATTATTTTTACAATTAAAATTATTTTTAAATTAATTATTTAATTATTAATTATTTATTGATATAATTCAGATTTATTAAAATAAAATCTTTTAAATAAATTTCACAAGATTATAAAAGTGGCTGTTTAAAATAAACTTGCATAAGTGAGCAGAAAAATCTAGACATGTACCTTACTATTACCTGAGACTGACATTAAAATTGTCTTTGCAGGATCTGTGATTTGGCTCTATTTATTAATTTTTTTATTTAATTTTTTTTATCTTATACCACACATACTGAAATTAAATGAAAGCATGCTTTTGGTGCATAAGATTGGTGCACGAACAACAGCTCAGGGAGGTCAAAAAACACATGAAGAGAAGTGTTAGGATTATACAACATCAGCAATCACAGACATTCGCATTAAGGCTGGATTAGATTTCTCAGAGCACTGTGAAGTTTGCACAAATAATAGTATATAATTTGCTCTAGAATTTTTATAGAGGTTGTCTGAGAAAAAACACAGACATGGCAGATTAGGATGATATTCTGCACTCATTTGAAATTGACTTATGACATTCTATGACATGAAAGTCATCTCACTTTAAACGATCTCATGGATGTGGCTGTTGTGGTTTGTGATCATAGGAGCATCAGCTGCTGCAATAAATGTGGTGTGAATTTGACATAGTCCTTTTATGTGTAACTGTTTTAAATGCCCATTGCCCGCCGTGCACAGTTGCCCTGAAGCCACCGGTGTGGCGGTGCCTCCGGGCTTTGGCCCGTCATCGCTGCTTGCAGCTATATTTATTATTATTAGGGCCCAAGCCATTAATGGCGCAGGGCCCTCTTGATCTCCTAAGGATTATTATTATTATTTTTTTATTTTTTATTTTTTTTCTGTCATCTGGGGCTTTTTGGGGGCCTTAACATGCTCAAAAACTCTTGAAAATTGGCACACACATTGGAATCTGCAGCCATTAGGACGGCGCAGAGGCTGGTACCCGGGCGTGGCAAGGGGGCTCGACAGCGCCCCCTTGAACAAAGTCCGAAAACTTGGTCCATATATCAAACACGCTTGCACATATTTGTATGAAACTCGGTACACATATAGACCTCATCGGGCCTAACAACTTTCGTGCTCTAAGTTATACGCCACCCCAACAGGAAGTCGACTATTACAGGTTGTTTGAAAAATGCATGCTCTGGAATTTGATATACTCCTCCTAGGCGATTAATCTGATCACCACCAAACTCGGTCAACATGAAGTCAAGACACTGAGGATGTAATATTGCCAGCGGATTTTTGATATCTCGAACGGTTTGGCCATGGCGAGGCAACGAATTTATGGCGAGAAAAGGGAAACAGTAAATGTGTTATAATGTCTGCATACATTGATTGATTTTTATGAAACTTCAGCAGTGTGTTGGTTGTAGCAGCCCGATCACATGGATGTGACTATTGTGAGTCAAAGTTATAGCGCCACCAACTGGCAGCAAGAAGTGTGTCACTTTCAAAATGCAACGGAGTTCACTCTGTTATTTTTACCTGATTTGCTTCAAACTTCATTAGTGTAATGTCAATACACAGCAGATGTAGACCTGTGACAGGATTTTTTGATATTTTAAACACTGTTGCCATGGCAACGCATCAAAATTTAATATTCATTTTGAATGCTTTTGAGACTCTTAGCATGCTTCAAATTGCATGAAACTCAACACACACACCAGCGGTGTCGTCCAGTAGACATGGGCACAACCGTATAAACGTGCAGGGAGAAGGGCCTCTATAGCGCCACCTTTTGACAAAAGTGGGGGGTTTAGTTTTACCTACAGTCACCAAACTCGGTACATGTATTGTTCTCATCAAGCCGGACAATTTTCTAATTTACACTCATTAGCTCCGACCAAGAGGAAATTAGCTATTTTGGTTTGAATGTGGATTTTTTGAAAAAACAGGCTATCAATTTTATACTACTACTCCTACAGGGTTTATACAATTTACACCAAACTTTTTTAACTTGTTGCTAAGACATTGAAGTTGTTAAAATGCAAAGGGATGTTGGATATCTCGAATGCTGTTGCCATGGTGAATGATTTAATTAAGGACAAAGAAGGGAATATTCACCCTTATTTTATAAATATACACTCTTTATTTCAGTATATAATAACACAAATATTATAAATAAACACATTTTAAATCATTTTTTAATTACAAGAATTAAGTATGTGTAAGTTTAAATTAGGTAGATAACTGCTCTTTGGTTAAAATAATTAAAACAACAATAATTAAAACCTATTTTTAAACAGGGTTGAGAAGTACAAGTACACTTTTTTAGTTTTAAAAGGCTTTAGTTAGTATTATATTTGAATGTATATATTTATAGATGATCAAAGACTAATTTCTGTTACAGTATATATTTTATTCTTATTGTTTAAAATATTATTGAATCATCTGACTCAACTAACTGGTCAGGCTCCAACTGTTCTGCCTCTGTGTGTGTCTCTCTCTCTCTATCTCTCTTTCTGTGTGTGCCTTTTTTACAGTCTTGCAGGTTTAACCCTTTCATTGCTGTGTCCTTTTGACTGCATTATAGGATAGGAAATCTCTTAGGCCTTCTCTTCTATAAATTTGTATAACAAAATAAAGGCATAGAACTAGTTCATTTGTAGTGCACTGACTATATAGTTTTATATAATTAGTTTAATAATTTTGTTAATAGTAACTTAAAAGACCTTAAGATAAATTCATCTGGACGTATATCATTTTTAACTGCTAATGATAACTTTTAGTTAGTATTATTTAATGTATATATTAAGAGATTATCAAAGACTAATTTCTGTCACAGTATAAATTTTATTCTTATTTTTATAAAATGATATTGAATCATCTCCAACTGGTTCTCACTTTGCCTCTCTCTTTCTCTCTCTCTCTCTCTCTCTCTCTCTCTCTCTCTCTCTCTCTCCGTGTGTGTCTGTGTCATGTTATTGTGTGTGTGTTTGGGGGGGGGGTGTAATGGTTTAGAAAAAAATATATAAATAAAACATAAAATAAATACTGGACTGAGATTTACACTGGATTTAGACTTACAAAATTTTGAGCTGCAAAAGATAACTGCACTCATTTCAAAGTGACCTATGACATCCTCTGACATGAAATTCATCTAAATTTAAATGATCTCATGGATCTAGCTGTTGTGGTTCACAGTTATAGGTGCACCAGCTGACTCCAGTATATGCAGCATATTCAAATGACTTTGACATATTCCTTTTACATGCACCCAGTTTAAATACATATTGCCCGCCGTGCACAGTTGCCCTGAAGCAACCGGGGCGGCGGTGCCACCGGGCTTGGGCCCGCCATCGCTGCTTGCAGCTATATTTATTATTTTTTCTAAGTTTTTGGGGTTTTTGGGGCCCTTAATGTGCTCAAAAACTCTTGAAATTTTGCACACGGGTCAGAATCTGCGGCCATCAGGGCCGGGCAGAAGCTGGTACCCGGGTGTGGCAGGGGGGCTCGACAGCGCCCCCTTGAACGGGGTCCGAAAACTTGGTCCATATATCAAACACGCTTGCACATATAAGTATGAAACTCGGTACACATATAGACCTCATCGGGCCTAACAACTTTCGTGCTCTAAGTTATACGCCGGCTTAACAGGAAGTCGGCTATTATGGGTTGTTTGAAAAACGCATGCTCTGGAATTTGATATACTCCTCCTAGGCGATTAATCCGATCACCACCAAACTCGGTCAGCATGAAGTCAAGACATTGAGGATGTAAAATTGCCAGCGGATTTTTGATATCTCGAACGGTTTGGCCATGGCGAGGCAACAAATTTATGGTGAGAAAAGGGAACCAGGAAGTGTGTTATAGCGTCTGCATACATTGACTGATTTTAATGAAACTTCAGCAGTGTGTTGGCTGTAGGAGCCCGATCACATGGATGTGACTATTGTGAGTCAAAGTTATAGCGCCACCAACTGGCAGCAGGAAGTGTGTCACTTTCAAAATGCTTTGAGATCACCCTCTTATTTTTTCCTGATATGCTTCAAACTTCATCAGAATAATGTCAAAACATGGCAGATGTAGACCTGTGAATGTATTTGTGATATCTTAAATAATGTTGCCATGGTAACACGTCAAACTTTAATAAGATTCTTGGGTATTTTTGAGGCTCTTAACATGCTTCAAATTGCATGAAATTTGACACACACATCAATATTGTCATCCAGTAGACATGGGCAAAGCCTTAGAAACGGGCAGGGAGCAGGGACTCTACAGCGCCACCTTTTGACAAAAGTGGGGGGTTTAGTTTAACCTACAGTCACCAAACCTGGTAATCATATTGATCTCATTAAGCCGGACAACTTTCTAATTTATAGTCATTAGCTCTGATCAACAGGAAAACAGATATTTTGGTTTGAATGTGGATTTTTCACACACACACACACACACACACACACACACACACACACACACACACATACACTCTCTCTCTCTCTCTGTCCAAACCCCCCTTCCCCCTCCCCCTCCCTCCTCTCCTCCCCTCTCACTCCTTCAGTCTCTCTGTGTGTGTGTGTGTGTGTGTGTGTGTATTACAATCTTGATTAGTGGTCTTTAACCCTTTTACTGATTACCCATTTATTGATGAACTTAGAACAATTATGAAGTGTAAATGATAACTTCACACGCATTTGAAATTGAGCCATGATACTATATCACTATTTGGACAGGACTAGTTTTTTAAATGTCGTTTGAGTTACAATTAAAATTATTTTTAAATTAATTATTTGATATAATTCAAATTTATTAAAAGACCCTCTTTAAGTAAATTTCACATGATCATTTTATTTTTTATACCACACATATTGAAATTAAACGAAAGCATGTTTTTGGTGCATAAGATCAGTGCACAAACGATAGCTCAGGGAGGTCAAAACACATGAAGAGAAGTGTTAGGATAATACAACATCAGCAATCACAGACATTCGCATTAAGACTGGATTACATTTCTCAGAGTACTCTTGAATTTATGCAAATAACAGTATGTAATTTGCTCTGGAATTTTATTGAGGTTGTCTGAGAAAAACACAGACATGGAAGATTAGGATGATATTCTGCACTCATTTGAAACTGACCTATGATAATCTATGACATGAAATTAATCTAAATTTAAATGATCTTATGGATATGGCTGTTGTGGTTTGTGATCATATTGGCAGCAGCTGCTGCAGTAAATGTGGTCTGAATTTGACATAGACCTTTTATGTTTAACCATTTTAAATGCCCATTGCCCGCTATGCACAGTTGCTCTGAAGCCACCGGGGTGGTGGTGCTACTGGGCTTGGGCCCGTCATCGCTGCTTGCAGCTATATTTAGGGCCCAAGCCACTAAGGCGCAGGGCCCTATTGTTTTTCAAGGATTATTAGGGCCAAAGCCCAAAGGGTTGAAGGCCCTATTGTTTTCTTTAGGATTATTATTATTATTAGGGCCAAAGCCCTGTAAAGGGCTGAAGGCCCTATTGTTTTCTTTAGGATTATTCTTATTATTATTCTTATTATTTTTTTCTATGTTTTTGGCACTTTTGGGGCCCTTAACATGTTCGAAAACTCTTGAAACTTTGCACACACATCGGAATCCGCGGCCATCAGGGCCGGGCAGAAGCTGGGTCCGAAAACTTGGTCCATATATCAAACGCGCTTCCACGTATTAGTATGAAACTCGGTACACATATATATATGTATAAATCTCACTCTGCCACTCTGCCTCTCTCTCTCTCTGTGTGTCTGTGTGTGTGTGTGTGTATGTATGTTTGTGAGTGAGTGAGTGAGTGAGTTTTACAGTCTTGCAGGTTTAACCCTTTCATTGCTGTGTCCTTTTGTCTGCATTATAGGATAGGAAATCTCTTAGGCCTTCTTTTCTATAAATTTATATAACAAAATAAAGGCATAGAACCAGTTCATTTGTAGTGCACTGACTATATAGTTTTATATAATTAGTTTAATAATTTAGTTAATAATAACGTTAAAGACCTTAAGATAAATTCATCTGAACGTATAACATTTTTAACTGCTAATGATAACTTTGCTATAAATGCTTTTAGTTAGTATAACATTTGAATGTATATATTAAGAGATTATCAAAGACTAATTTCTGTTACAACATAGATTTTATTCTTATTTTTTAAAATGTTATTGAATCATGTTCAACTGGTTCTTAAATCTCACTCTGCCTCTCTCTCTCTCTCTCTCTCTCTGTGTGTGTGTGTGTGTGTGTGTGTGTGTGTGTGTTTGTGAGATGTCACATTAAGTATGTTTGGGGGGGGAGTGTCAGTGACACTTTTAATGGTTTAGAAAAATATATATAAAAAACTCAAGATAAACACTGGATTTAGATTTACAGTGGATTTAGACTTAAAAAATTTTGAGCTGCAAAATATAACTTTGCATTTCAACATGACCAATGACATCCTATGACATGATAATCTAAATTTAAATGACCTCATGGATGTGGCTGTTGTGGTTTGTGATCACAGGAGCATCAGCTACTGCAGTAAATGTGGTGTGAATTTGACATAGTCCTTTTATGTTTAACTGTTTTAAATGTCCATTGCCTGCCGTGCACAGTCGCCCTGAATCCACCAGGCTTTGGCCTGTCATCGCTGCTTGCAGCTATATATATATATATATATATATATATATATACATATATATTTTGTTTTTTTTTCGACTATTCGGGCACTTTTGGGGCCCTTACCATGCTCGAAAACTCATGAAACTTTGCACATACATTGGAACTCGCGGGCATCAGGGCCGGGCAGAAGCTGGTACCCGGGCGTGGCAGGGGGGCTCAACAGCGCCCCCTTGAACGGAGTCCGAAATCTTGGTCCATATATCAAACACACTTGCACGCATTAGTATGAAACTCGCTATACCTCATCGGGCCTAACAACTTTCATGCTCTAAGTTATACGCCAGCTCAACAGGAAGTCAGTTATTATGGGTTGTTTGAAAAACGCATGCTCTGGAATCTTCCTAGGTGATTAATCCAAAAAACGCATGCTCTGGAATCTTCCTAGGCGATTAATTCGATCACCACCAAACTCGGTCAGCATGAAGTCAAGACATTGATTATGAAAGATTGGTGCACGAACATTGATTGATTTTGATCAATCGTCAGCTGTGTGTTCATTGTACAAGGCTGATCACATGGATGTGACTGTTGTGAGTCAAAGTTATAGCGCCACCAACTGGCAGCAGGAAGTGTGTCACTTTCAACATGCTTTGAGATCACCCTCTTATTTTTACCCACTTTGCTTCAAACTTTATCAGAATAATGTCAAAACATGGCAGATGTAGACTTTTGAAAAGAATCGTGATATCTCAAACACTGTTGCCATGGCAACGCATCAAACTTTAATATTCGTTTTGGATGATTTTGAGACTCTTAGCATGCTTCAAATTGCATGAAACTCAACACAAACGTCAGGATTGTTATCCAGCAGACATGGGCAAAGCCTTAGAAACGGGCAGGAGGAGGGGCTCTATAGCGCCACCTTATAGTGCAGTAAATGTGGAGTGAATTTGACATAGTCCTTTGATGTTTAACCGTTTTAAATGCCTAATGCCCGCTGTGCACAGTTGCCCCTGAAGCCACCGGGGTGGCGGTGCCACCGGGCTTGGGCCCGCCATCGCAGCTTGCAGCTATATTTCTTCTTCTTATTATTATTATTATTTTACCCGATTTGCTTCAAACTTCATCACAATAATGTCAAAACATGGCAGATGTAGACCTGTGAATGTATTTGTGATATCTTAAATATTGTTGCCATGGCAACATGTCAAACTTTAATAATATTCTTGAGTGTTTTTGAGGCTCTTAACATGCTTCAAATTGCATGAAACTCAACACACATCAATATTGCTGACCAGTAGACCTGGACAAAGCCTTAGAAACGGGCGTGGTGGAGGGGCTCAGTAGCGCCACCTTTTGACAACAGTGGGGGGGTTATTTTTACCTACAGTCACCAAACTCTGTACACATATTGTTCTCATTAAGCCGGACAACTTTCTAATTTACAGTCATTAACTCCGACCAACAGGAAGTCAGATATTTTGGTTTGAATGTGGATTTTTCACACTCTCTCTCTGTCCTACCTCCCTCCCTCCTCAGTCTCACTCTTTTTCTCTCTCTCTCTCTGTGTGTATGTGTGTGTGTGTGTGTGTGTGTGTGTGTGAGATCATATGGGCACCAACTGCTGCAGTAAATGTGGTGTATTCAAATAACTTTGAAATAGTCCTTTAATGTTTAACCGTTTTAAATGCCTAATGCCTGCTGTGCACAGTTGCCCCTGAAGCCACCGGGGTGGCGGTGTCACCAGGCTTGGGCCCGCCATCGCTGCTTGCAGCTATCTTTATTATTATTATTTTTTTTCTTCTTCTATGTTTTGGGCACTTTTGGGGCCCTTACCATGTTCGAAAACTCTTGAAACTTTGCACACACATCGGAATCGTCGGCCATCAGGGCCGGGCACCCGGGCGTGGCAGGGGGGCTTGACAGCGCCCCCTTGAACGGGGTCCGAAAACTTGGTCCATATATCAAACACGCTTGCATGTATTAGTGTGAAACTCGGTACACATATAGACCTCATCGGGCAGAACAACTTTCGTGCTCTAAGTTATACGCCAGCTCAACAGAAGTCAGCTATTATGGGTTGTTTGAAAAACGCATGCTCTGGAATTTGATATACTCCTCCTAGGCGATTAATCCGATCACCACCAAACTCGGTCAGCATGAAGACAAGACATTGATGATGCTAAATTGCCAGTGGATTTTTAATATCTCGAACGGTTTGGCCATGGCGAGGCAACGAATTTATGGCGAGAAAAGGGAATCAGGAAGTGTGTTATAACGTCTGCTTACATTGATTGATTTTTATGAAACTTCAGCTCTGTGTTCATTATAAGAGGCTGATCACATGGATGTGACTATTGTGAGTCAAAGTTATAGCGCCACCAACTGGCAGCAAGAAGTGTGTCACTTTCAAAATGCTTTGAGATCACCCTCTTATTTTTACCTGATTTGCTTCAAACTTCATCAGTGTAATGTCAATACACAGCAGATGTAGACCTGTGACAGGATTTTTGATATTTTAAACACTGTTGCCATGGCAACGCATCAAACTTTAATATTCAATTTGGAAGCTTTTGAGACTCATAGCATGCTTCAAATTGCATGAAACTCAACACACACACACACCAGCGGTGTCGTCCAGTAGACATGGGCAAAACCGTATAAACGGGCAGGGAGAAGGGCCTCTATAGCGCCACGTTTTGACAAAAGTGGGGGGGTTAGTTTTACCTACAGTCACCAAACTCGTTACATGTATTGTTCTCATCAAGCCAGACAATTTTCTTATTTACACTCATTAGCTCCGACCAACAGGAAGTCAGCTATTTTGGTTTGAATCTTGATTTTTTGAAAAAAAAACAGGAACTCCTTGATATAGGTCTATCATTTTCTGGAGTCTTGGTGGGAAAATGCATTTTAATTTTTATTTTATATTTTACAGGAAAGAATTCTTATCTAAAAAATGTTTTTAATTAGTTTCAGTTTTTGTTAAAATCACTAAATCAAATGGGTTTTTTATTTTGAATCAAATAACGACACACATTCAATTGTGCCTCCTGCCTTTTATTTATGGCATTTGGAGAAATATTTATGTATTCCCAAATGTTCACTTTATTTATTTTTTTTAGAAAACTTTATTTATTTATTTACTTTCATGAACATACCTTTTTGCATGCCCTGATGCCCTGGTTTGTGTCAAGGTGGGTGTGTCCTGTGCCTGTTTATGTGCACTTCCATTGAAATCCATAAGATCGATGCACTCAGGATCCACTGTGCATTCTGGTGTTGCTGAAGGAGTGTGCTCCTTCTGAAGGTGACAACGATTTCTCCTGATCAGCTTACCTTCCGTCGTTTTCACTACATAAGGCCTTGGTGTTGAAAAAGAACCTTGAATGGTCCCCTGGTTGGTACAGGTTTTTTTTCATCCACTCTGACACGGAGAGCATCTCCTTGACTTATTGCAGGTAAATTTCTTACTCCATTTCTGCGATTGTAGAAGAATGCTTTCTACATTTCTACCTGTTTACCTTTTGCCAGAGCATCAGAATTTCTGACTTTTTCATCTTCTGGCCAAGCTGGTTCTCTTCCAGTGTAGAGAGTGTGGTTCTAATGAGTAGTTGTGCTGGGCTGAACCCAGTGGACGCTGACTGGGTGTACATGAGAGCCATCACTGGGTCTTTCTGTCTCAGAATGTTCTTGGCCACCTGTACAACCCTCGCCGCATGGCCATTGCTCTGTGGGAAGTGTGGGCTTGAAGTAACATGAACAAAGCCGTATTCAGAACTGAAGTCTCTGAATTCTTTACTAGAAAACTGTCGGCCTTGTCACTTCTCAACTCATGTGTAATCCAAAAATGTGCAAAGGTGGCTTTGAGTTTCTCAATCACTTGGCTGGTAGAGGGGGCAGGAAGTGACAGGATCTCAACACATCTTGTGTAGTAATTTGATATTACAAGATAATAGCATATATTTGTGTTCGCACAGATCTACAGTTAATTTCTCCCAGGGCATACAGGGTAATTCACTTGGAATCAACATTTCCTTTTGTTGTGCTGCCTTTGTCTTGATGCAGTATAAGCACTCTTGCACATGCTGTTTAATGTCTTGTGAGATGTTAGGCCAACAAACTGCCTGATAAGCCTTTTCACAACACATGTGTAGACCTTGATGACCATTGTGGATTCTATCAAGGATTTCCTTCCTTATACAGGTAGGAATAAACTATACGTTTGCCTCTCACGACTAAGCCTAGGAACTCAGACAGCTCTCCTCTCACCTGAAAATACTCTTGAATGGCATCAGGTGTGCCTGCTGCATACTCTGGCCAACTATCCAAACAAGAAGACTGACTGCAGCTGGCTGTCTGATTCAGTGTTTATCCTTATGTGGTCCTTTTTTAAGGGGTTTGTGGTCTGTGATTAATCTGAAGCCATATAGCCCTTACAGGCATTTCTCGAACCGTTCTCAGGCCCAGATCCCCGCTAAACACTCCTCTAATTGTGCATACCTTGTTTCATCACCACTTAGGTGCCTTGAACAGTATGCCACTGGTTTCCACTCACCATCACCTTTTTAAAGCAGGATGCCTCCCACCCCGTAGCTTCTTGCATCTACAGAAACTGCTGTGGGTCTGCTGGCATCATTAACAGTGAGGACAGGAGCACACATCAGGGCATTTTTTTACTTTGGCTTAGACCCCAGTTCCACACCATTTTGGTTTTGAGGAGGTCATACAGATGTAATAATCAGCCAAATTGGTTGGGTTACAAGATTTAAAATGGGGTCAGATTTTACTGTGTGAGATCTTTAGATGTTAAAAGAATGAGACATAAAACAGAGATAAGGTTAATTAGAAATGGTGTATTTACAATGTTCACATGGACTTTAAAACAACACAATAAAATCAGGAAAACTCAGCCTGTTAAAAGCACAGATGCCAATGTGCTGACAAGTCCCAATGTGAGTGTCCACCAGTGAATATACAATCCAAGAAAAGTGAGATTCCAAAATTTTGCAGTTGTCTAAAAAAGTCCACAGGTTAGAAACGCCACAATCCAGAAAGTTATATTTAGTGACTGTTAGT
Organism: Mylopharyngodon piceus; assembly: GCA_039654765.1. Lineage (NCBI taxonomy): Eukaryota > Metazoa > Chordata > Actinopteri > Cypriniformes > Xenocyprididae > Mylopharyngodon > Mylopharyngodon piceus. Next base: position 28,756,845 of record CM077438.1, on the reverse strand, counting down.
GATTGTCCGTTTGTTTGCCATGCTGCTCCCTTTATACAGTATAAATGTAGTTCCTGCTTCCTGTCATCCAGTCACATGACAGGCCAACCATTCATTTCTTAAAGATATACACACACTTAAGAAGGTAATGGACTAAGAAAACATGTAAACCAATTAAAACTCAATTATACATAAAATCATTGTAATAAATAGAGCAGTAAAACATGTCTCTTATGTTACAGTGTCACACAGAGGTTGTCCAACATTGGCTAGGTTAGGGATGCATTTCACCATTATGGATTTAGTTCACCATTCAAACCGTTTTAGTTCATGTGTGTTCTGGGGTACTGGAAAGTTAGTGATACTGTCGACTTTTCCAGGGTCCGGCCTCACCCCCTGTGCATCGATGATGTGGCCAAGAAGAGAATTTGATTTTGTTTGAACCTGCATTTTTGTTTGTTCAATTTTAGTCCGGCCATTTCCATGATAGTACTTTTTCAAGTCATTCATCATGTTCTTTCCCGTGAAAACCAGAACATCATCCATATAAATTGCCACCCCCACAATCCCTTGTAATGTCTCAGTCACTTTCCTTTGAAAGATTTCTGGGGCACTTGTAATCCGAAGTTTGAAGGTGTACCTGTCAAATGGAGTGATAAAAGTGGTTAACTTGCTACTTTTTTCCTCAAGAGGGATTTGATAAAACCCACAGGATGCGTCCAGTGAGCTAAATATCTTGGCACCAGAGAGTTTAGAGATTACCTCCTCTGTTGTGGGAAGGACAAATTTCTCCCTCTTCACTGCCTTATTTAGCTTTCTCAAATCAACTCAGATGTGAAAATCTCCATTGGGCTTGAGCACTGGAACCATGGCTGCGCACCACTCCGTCAGCTCGGTTACTTTGTCAATGATACCTTCTTTCTCCATACAACTGAATTCAGCTTTCATCTTGGGCAGAAGAGGAAGAGTTACACGGCATGATGCATTCACTGCATAGTGTTCAACTCCTTCTTTTAAGACGCTTTTCACTGGTTTTCAGCTTTTCACGATTTATAGCTTTCCTCCCTGCTGAAACATTTATTATTTCATTTACACGCTTCACCAGACCCATTTCTGTGGCTGCTACATGACTCAGCAGGTTAATGGCCTCCTTTTCTGGAAGTACATACACAGGATACGAGCTTGCCTTTGTATGTCATTTTTGCATAAAACTGACCTAGGCATTTGAGTCTGCCTCCTGGGGTGATAAGTGAAGCTTTTGCTGCGTAAAGTTAAGTGGTGTCTGACCAATTTTCACTTGAACTGTCTAGTGTTCCTCATTTGTTTTCTTTAGTATCAGCTCCCAAGAACAGTGCATTTTCAATTTCTTCTGTTATTTCTCTTACAGCCTTTGTTTTACACATCCTCTGCCAATATCCTTTTTTTTATTACATTTATTACATGTACATTTTGTTCCAGGGCATATTTCGTGTTTTGAGTGTGTTTTCCTACCACATGTATTCCAATACCTAAAGCAGAACACCCTCTTTTGTGTTGCTGCACCCCGTGGTCTGTGTGTGTCTCCCCCTCCCTCTTGTGACTTATTGGATGAGCTTGTACTGCATTTCAAGCTTATATATGTCACTGCTTTCTCCCCCAGTAGCTGGTTTCTCTGATAGAAGTATGCACACTCATGTATTAGATTCCGTTTCAGTATGAAGTACTCCTCAAACTTCGCCAGTACAACATCAATTTCTCTTTGTTCTCCTCATTATCAAAGCTAAAGGAGCTAAAGTCTTCTCTGTCTCACTTTCCATTGCATAGACTAGAGAACTGACCTGTACCGAGCCGTCATCTTTGTTTAGTTGTGTTGCTGTTCTGAAGCGACAAAATGGCTGTTTCCATTCAGGCCATTCCGAGGGATTGTCGAAAGAAAACTGCTCCAGAAAATTAAACTTTGCCATTTTGTGGACAGGGGTCAGACCGCACTCATGTCAACAACTTCTGACACCATGTCATGAAAATAAGGGAGTCCAGAAGTGTTTTTTATTACGTCACTTTTTACTGAGTGCCTTTTTAAGCGCGCCTCCTACTCTTTAGCTCGTTTTGCTCATATTCAACATTTTAACCAATCAACATACATGACAGGCACCTGTTACGGTATGGTACAGTACAGCTCAGTACAGTATGCAATTTTTGCCATTTACATTGTCAGAAGTTGTGAATGGAGCTAGACTCACTGCAGAACGTTGATCGGTTGTAAGAGGAATGACGACACAAGAGGCGGCATTTATTAATAAAGTTGAAACACAATACCATTTCTTCTTGTGAGAAACAGCCATATGCCGAGAAGCAAGTAGAAACGCAAGCCGGATCAGAGTTTACCATCCCGAATCATACTGAACTGTACTGTAATGTCCTGTACTGCTCAGTGGAAAAGGCATTGGTTCCACTATTACCCCTTGTCCAAGGCCCCTAAACAATAATCAAAGAAAATTCATACCTTCTGTTCTCTTCTTTTTTAAAGAATGTTAACAGATGGGCTTGAACTGTTGTCTTTGCCATTTTGAACAGCGGTTTGCATGACTTTGTGCGCATCTTGTTACAATATTGAGTTCTGATTGGCAAATCACTGTCATTTATAGTCTGTTAATTATCATAATAGAGAATTTTTTATTTGCATGATAAGTTTTACATAATACACAACACTGTTAAACTAATGGGAATAGTAAGGGGGAAGGTGGTTTTTACAGAGGTGATGCTTTTTGCTTTTTTTATGCGTCACCTAAGGTGAGTGTGAGACTAGAGCTGTGACTAGATCGCCCCCTATATCCTCATTCACTATTCCCTACATTACGTCTATTTGAAATAGTGAATGAAAAAGAGCGAGTGAATTAGGACACTGAGTGTGCCGGAAGACTGCAAGGCTTTGGCAGTTTGATAGACGCTCCGAACTACTGATTTGAAACAAAAGATTCGTTAGGCTTCGAAGCTTCATGAAGCAGTGTTTTGAAATCGCCCATCACTAGATATTGTTGAAGAAAGTCGTTATTTGTTTTTTTGGTGCACAAAAAGTATTCTTGTTGCTTCATAACATTAAGGTTGAACCACTGTAGTCACATAAACTGTTTTAAAGGGGGGGTCTAATGCTACTTCATGCATTCTGACTTAATTACACTGTTAAAGAGTTGGATTCTCATGCTAAACATGGCCAAAGTTTCAAAAAACTAATTGGACGTATAACGGAGTATTTCTGTGCCAAAAATACTCTTCAGATTTCTCACAAACTTCGGACAGTTTTTTTTGGAGCATGGTCCTTTATTACGTAATAAAGGGCGGAACACATCGACCAGAGCGAGAGAGCAAGAGCATGCCCATCAATGCGCTTTGTTCGGCTTTACGGAAGTCGTCGCCAGCCCTGCACAGGACTTGCTCGAGAAAGCTTTGTCACTTTGTTTTTAGACTACGAAATCAACAATGTCACCAAAGAAGTGTGTTTTTGGTTGTAAGGGAAAGATAACCTTGCTTCCCAAAGAACCCAGCGTTAAGTGGAGCTAAGAGATTTGTGCTCACGCATTACATTGATGCGCTCTCTATATTTGTCATTAAAATAACCATAGAAACCGCCTTAAATTAACTATCAAAATAAAGATAAACTCGTGTCTGATAGTTGCAATCACTTTTTTATTGGTTAAAATGAATGGAGAATATCTTGTGTTTTTTCGTGGTTGCTTGAGCCCTCAGGATCGGCGCTTATGGTTTTATAAACAAGGCCCAGTTCTACGCTGGATTTACAGATCGTTTGAAACAAAAAGATGGAGCGGTCACAGCGATAATGATCCTGGTCATGAGTTGGAACTGCAGGTGGTAAGTAAAACTGCATCAAATGTCTGTTTTCTTGGCAATAGGCGCCTAAGTGCATATAATGTAAACAACACGAATGTAGTGAATTCATAAATTCATTATTCATCATTCACTATACGCTATATTCATTATAGTGATTCAGAAGTTATCCATGGATAACTTTGCAATGCGATTGTGTATTGTGTGTGTTTAAATACATTTGTTTAGCTGACCATTGATAGCTTGCAGACGATCGCTACACAAAAGCTGCGTGTGCCTCCAGGAGCTCGGCTGTTTTCGGAAAGACTCGGTACAGCTTATCTATCTTTTATAAATATGATAAAAATAAAAACTCTTCGGAGATATGAAGAATGCTACACTACTCTATAGGTACTCAAGATTAACATGAGATTGGCAGAAACTGTGCTTGTTATTTACCCTTTAAATATGTCTTTAGTAGCTTTCTGTGCATTGAAAGTGTTAATTGTCTTGCTGGCAATGCAGGCCTCACTGAGCCATCGGATTTTATGAAAAATATCTTAATTTGTGGGACTTCCGGTAAGATGGCGGAGTGAGAAGTCGCAGTTTCTGCTCTGAGTATTACTTTTGATCATATTTATTATTTCTACTTCTCTGCATGTCTGGCCGCAGATATTGCTGAAGAAAACGGACAAGCAGCGACTGCGGACATGGCTGCTTTGGCGCAGGGGGACGATATCCGCAAACTCCTTGGGGGTATCAGATCAGAGGTCGCTGCGCTCATAACGGAGATTCTATCTGAGTTGAAATCTTCAATTTCGGCTGTGAAAACATCACTGCAGGTGCAGGAGCAAAAGCTGAAGGATGTCGAAGAATCACTCACTGATGTGGATGGTTGCGTTTCTTCTCTTGAAACCACATGGTTTGTCGAACCATAACGAAACCATGTCGAACCTTTGTCGAAAGATAACGAACAGAAGAGGGTGAAACTCGATGACTTAGTAAACTGTTCTAAGAGGAATAATGTGAGAATAATTGGCATTCCTGAGCACTCTGAGGGCACACGCCCGACCACATTTATGGAGGAACTCCTACTTGAAGTCTTTGGAAAGGAGAGTTTCGCCAAGCCTCCGGTGGTTGACAGAGCGCATCGCTCCCTGGCCCCCCCGCCGAAACCAAACCAGGCTCCAAGACCCTTTATCGTCCAACTACATCACTATTAGATGAGGGAATTAATTCTTCGACTTGCATGGGAAAAAGGACAACTACTGTATAATGGCTCTCAAATTCATTTCTATCTGGATGTAAGTGTGGAGGTCGCTAAACGTAGAGCAGCCTTCAACTCGATTAAAGCTCAGCTTAGGGATGCCGGCATCGAGTTTGGCCTTCTTTTCCCTGCACGCTTGCGAATTACCCACAACGGTATGAGACATTTCTTTGATTCCCCTCAGCAAGCTATCGAGTTTATTCAGGGTGTTTTGGCATCCGCGGTGGACAAGTAGGGTGATCTATGTAATGCTGGACTAATTCATTGTTGACTGCCTAATGGACATATTCAGATTCATCCTTGTTTAAATGGGACTATTCTCATTTGCGATGCCCCGCGATTATGGACAGTCAGCTTTATAAAAGATACTTTTGATGACTCAATTCAGGACTATATGTTTATATTCGTTCCATAAGTTTTCTCATGTATCAAGATGATAACGTGCTCTTTACTTTGGTTTCAAATTTAATGCGCCGTCAGTAGGCCTAACTGTTACTTAATATTGCTTTGTCAGTTTTAGTTCAAAAGAGCAGGAATGATAACTGGTAAGTGATGACATGCTGTAAACCAGTAGATGTTTGGTTTTTGATGGTTACTGTGTGGAATGGGGGAGGGATCGGTTTATGTGCGGCATGTTTTTATCAATCAGCTTTCAGTCAGCATCTGTTCACCTTAAACACCTATATGTTAAAATTGTATAACGTTAATGTTTATGAGCGCACTGTATGTGGTCCACTGTGTCTCGTCCTAGTCAATTTACTATTTGTTGCTTCTTGACAAAATGTCCAAACTCCAGATGACTGAGAAAAATTTTGTTACCTGGAACATGAAAGGCATGAATAATTTAATTAAGAGAAATAAGATTATGGCACATTTGCACCTCCTAAAGGCAGGGGTCACCTTTTTACAGGAAACACACATTCTGAACACAGATGTGGTGAAACTTAAACGATGTTGGGCGGGGCAGGTATTTCATTCTTGTTTTAACGTGAAGAGTAGAGGCACTGCTATTCTTATTAGTAAAGATATTCCATTTGTCACTGACAACGTCATCAAAGACCCTAATGGCCGATATGTTATTGTGGTAGGCTGCCTTTTTGGATAACAAGTAATTCTGGTCAACATCTACGCCCCAAACTTTGATGACTGCAATTTTTTCAGCAAAGTTTTTTGGGGCTATTAATAAAGGATTTTTGTGAGCAGTATGGACTACTTGACCCATGGAGATTTTTTTGTTCCTTCCTCCAAAGTATTTTCCTTTTTCTCCCCAGTACATCGTTCGTATAGCTGTATAGATTTTTTCTTGGTAGACAAAAGCCTGATATCCTTTATTTTAACAAGTGAATATCATAGCATAGTCATATCAGACCATGCCCCTTCTCTATTTAAGCTCAACTTTCCCAATTACCACTCATGTTTTAGGCCCTGGAGGTTAAACTCCCTGTTATTGTCAGATGATGAATTTGTTACATTTTTTTTTATCTGAAGAGATAGTTTTTTTTTTTTTTTGGAGACAAATGATACACCTGATATTTCGAGAGCTACATTATGGGAGACTCTTAAAGCCTTTCTACTTGGGAAAATTATTTCCTTCTCCTCCTATACCAGAAAGCAGGAGATCTCAAAGCTTAAATTAATTTTGGTTGCGATAAGTAAGCTAGATGTCCAATATGCTATAAATCTGAGCCCTAGCTTATATAAAGAAAGGCTGCGGCTCCAGACCGAATTTAACCTATTAACAACTTCTCAGGAAGAGAAAAGGTTGCTGAAGACTCACCACACGTTTTATGAATTCGGTGATAAGGCTAGTAAATTATTGGTCTATCAAGCCCGCCAATCTGATGTCTCAATCTCCAAAATGATTACTCAAATTTAGTCCTATTCTAGTTCTGTGTTACACACTGCCCAAGACATAAATAATAGATTTGTTCAATATTACTCATCTCTGTACTCCTCAGAATATACTAATGATTTGGCTCTCTTGGAATCATTTTTTTTTGCAAAGCTAAATCTGCCTACTGTTAGTATTGGTTCTGAACTTGGTGATTCTATTAGACAACAGGAGGTTTTGGAAGCTGTTGTGGCTATGCAGAGTGGTAAGGCACCTGGACCTGACGGCTTTCCTATAGAGTTCTATAAGAATTTCTCAGCTCTGTTGAGCCCACTTCTTGTAGCAGTATATAATGAATCTTTTGAGAAAGGCTCCCTCCCCTTTGACTCTTACACAGGCTTCAATTTCACTCTTGTTAAAAGAAAACAAGAACTCTATTCTCTGTGAATCATATAGACCAATTTCACGCTGATTTTAAGATACTGGCTAAGGCCCTTGCGTTTCGTCTAGAACAGGGGTGTCAAACTCATTTTAGGTTGAGGGCCGGATGGGAAAAAATGTAACCATGTGTGGGCTGATTTTTTTTATTTTTTTTTTTAAAACCTTAAAACCTTAACTGCATTTGTTTTTACTGTGAAAAGACTTTATTAGATTTTTAAAATAATGTTTTATTTAATATTTTTTATTACTGATTTTTTTTATGGCCAATTCCAATTTTTTGGAGCAAATTTGATACAGGTTGCCAATTTTTTTCTTTTATTTATGTAATTTTTAATTTATTTGTTGTTTATTTGTTCTATAACAGGCCAAACTGGCCTTAAACAAAAAATATGTGTAGGCATTTGGTATACAGGCACCACTGCATTTTGAGCATGAGCAGTTGTTTTTTATTTAAATTAGATTGTATAATTTTAAGATTTACAGAAAAAAACAGCATGGTCTGACTTTATAGCTTTGTGAAATTATAATACATAAGACCCCTGCACAAAACAAAAATAGCAGACAGACTGAATGAAAATGCAAATTCACTCTCTGTCAGTAGGTGGCGCTTGTGGAACACCAGCGATATAGCGTTTCTTTGTAACCGCTGTACACAAAGCAGCGCTGTGCTTATAAAATAGGCTACTTATACGGAGATCAAAACTTTTCTTACCCGCAATAATTCATAATGATCAAATGGGATTTATTCAAGGTCGCAACCCCTTTAACAACCTCCATCGTTTGTTTAATGTTATGTACACACACTCATACTCGGATACCACAGAAAGCATTGTTTCTCTCGATGCTGAAAAGGCATTCGACCAGGTAGAGTGGGAATATCTCTTTTTTACTCTCAAAAAATTTGGCTTCCCTGAAGATATGATTTCCTGGATTAAGCTTTTATACTCTGCCCCAATAGCCTCCGTTTGTACAAATAATGTATTTTCAGAATATTTCTCTTTACATAGAGGTACAAGGCAGGGTTGCCCGCTTTCACCCTTGTTATTCGCAATTTCTATCGAGCCTTTAGCCACATTGCTTCGTCAGTCCTCTGTTTTTAGGGGCATCACTCAAAATGGCATTGAGCACAAAATGTCTTTATATGTGTAAGATGTTCTTTTAAATGTTTCTAACCCCTCTTTCATCACTACCGCATATATTGTCAGTTTTAGAGGATTTCAGGAAAATTTCAGGCTATAAAATTAATATGCATAAGACAGAGTATTTTCCAATTGTTACGTCTCTGGATTCTACTTCCCATATTACTCCATTTAGAGTGGTTCAGGATGGGTTTAAATACCTGGGTATTATGGTTACATATTCCTTTAATAGTTCGTTCAAGGCCAATTTCTCCCCACTCCTACAACGTTGCAAGCAAGATTTCAAGAAGTGGTCTGCTCTTGCCTCTGTCTTTGGTTGGTCGTATTAATTTGATTAAAATGACGGTTCTGCCACGTTTTTTATACCTATTTTCAAATATACCTATATTCATAAGAAAATGTTTTTTTTCCCAACCTAGATAAGTTAATAAACTCCTTTTTGTGAAGGGGGTAAATCCCCTCGTATTGGAAAATCCTCTTTGCAGAAGCCTAAGTGCCAAGGAGGGATGGCATTGCCAAACTTTTTATTTTACTACTGGGCAAGCAATATTCAAAAAAATCGTGCATTGGATGCCAGTTTGGGACTCACAATCAATTCCTTTGTGGGTGCAAGGGGAGGAAGCATGCACCAAATTTTCTCTTAAGTCCTTGGTTTGTGCACCACTTCCGATTAAAAAAAAAAAAAAAAAAAAAAAAAAAAATCAGGACCTTTTTTTTTTTTTAATTGTGTGGAATGACTCATCTCTAAAACTTTCAAACTAGCCTGTATTTGCTTTTTTTTGACTGATATTATTAGAAAGCATGGCATTAGTTTTCATTGTTATGCATACAATGCAGCTCTAAATCTCATGCAGACCAGATGAAATCACCATTTCTCTACGATGGTGCTTCGCATAAAAGACATTACATTTTTCTCAGTTACAGTCTTAGCATTGCAAGTAATTTGTCATTTGAATGGCCAATAATCATCCTTACCAGTGGTTCTCAATTCCACTTCTTAAATGTTTTCAACATGTCCAGGGCAGCGTCTCCCAAAAGCATTGTAAGACAGTTTTGGTTGTACAGACTCATGGTTTATTGGTAATAAACAGTATTGCACTGCAATGATTGATGAGCTGTTTTGGACTATTTTATGTGGAAGTACAAACAGATATACATGAAACCAACATGGAAACAGTGTTTTATCTATCATAAACGCTATTTCACACTGCTAACTAGGAAACATCACGTTCATTCAAACTTGATCCCCTGGGCCAGTGGCAGATCCTTGCTGTAGTTGATAGTGCTGCAAGAAGAGGGTGAGAGTCTCATTGACAAATCTGAATTGTCAGCAGGAAAAGCCACTGTATCCATTTTACATTATAAACCATGTTTAATTTCAAGCATGCTGGCAAATTTCCTGAGGTTCTGTTGAAGACTGACACTCACCATGTGGATCTTCTCATGTACTGCTTCCATGAGTCACTGCCCGACTCGCGCCCACCTCCCGTGTGTTTCTCACCTCCTGTGCACACACAACATTAAAATAAGAACAGATAGTGGACAGACACTGGCTTAGTCATTCCTGGTTTTATCAAATGTCAAATTTGTAGGACAGGTAAAAAAACACTCAATAAAAATTCAGAATAGCTGACAAGTAATTTGCCTGACTGAAGGAATAAGAAGAGTAAAAGTAATGACTTTAGCTTAATGTTATTTTCAGACAAACATTGAAAAGGATATTTGTCACATTTTGTATTTCTTCAATTGGTGGCGGAGTTTCCAAACGTCTAAGGTACTTTCTGAATGCCCGACTACAATAAGGCTGATTTAGGATCACTGAACCATTGACAATATTCATTTTGTTGCTGTGTACAGAATGGTGTGGTACTCTATGTATTGATACGCACCAAACGCTCCTCCAATCTCAGCGCCGCTGGTTGGAATGTTGACGTTCACAATGCCACAGTCAGAGCCTTTGGGGCTATAGTTAGACAAACAACCAAGTGTTAAATAAAGACACTTCCATGACATTCAGTTCATCTGGAGTTCTCAGTATAGACTAAACGCCTGCTTCTGTAATGCTCATTTTGCGAGATCTAGCTAGTTTTCAGTCAGCTAGCCTCATGCTGGTGAAATGGTGGGGTTGTGTGACATTGTTCTATGGAGGCGTGTTAAGGGCGGGATTTAGGGTAGAGCTGCGGGGTTCAGTGGCGGCTCGTGGGTTTTAAAATAGAGGAGGGGGAGGGGGGGTGCCCTTTGCGACCGCAAAGGGCACTTTCACTTTCGCGATCAAAGGGGCATGCATGCACTGATGCTTGGTACATTATCAGCAGTTCTAATATCAAAACTAATATCACGTTATTCACATAATTTACGTCTCTATGATGATTGGGTGATATACCAAGGGAGGCTAGCCTCCCCTGCAATGTATCTTTTCTCAACTCTCCTAAGTGCTGAATGTACCAACTGAGGCACAAGACGAGCTCGGCTCATGTGCCTCCCCCTCCCCTTCTCTATCCCCTGTGGTTGTAATGACATCGGCAGATTCGTGAAAGAACAGCGGTGGTTTCGATTTCAATAACATGTTATGGTGTTACAGTGGTGAAATTACAAACAAAAAATACACATTCATGAAATGAAATGAAACGAATAACTGGGAATTTTATTAACATTAAATCATCCTTTCTCCCATTTTCTCCTCAAAATTTTGGGTAGGCTGTGCCTCCCTTGCCTCCTCTGATGAGCCGCCACTGGCGGGGTTACTGGTCCGGCAGCAGAAATGCAGCTTGATTTTGGCCTCGCAGCTCGAGGTCTAAGGCTAAGGCTATTACCCCGCCCAGCACGTTTGTTAGCCCAGGCTCGCACTGGCCCGAAAGTGGCCAATGTGGCCAAGGATAGAACTATTCAAAGCTGGCCAATAACCACAGAGATATTGTCAGAAAAATTAAAACCTTGACTTTCTAATTTATGTGTATTTGTTTTATCTAATTATTTTATTTTGGTCTAGTCAATTTTCATGGCATCTGTTTGTATACAGTTCATTGAAGCTTTCATATACTTTTCTGATACAGCTGAAACTTGTAATAAAAAGAGAGAGGAAAAAAAGAAAGAAAAGCAGCTATTGTCAAGTAACTTGTAAAAAAAAAAAAAAAACCTCCCTTGCACACATACCCTAACCAGCGGAACACTCTGCCCATGTCTTTTGTGAAGATACTGCTAGAGAGCCCTTGTTTCACTTCATTATTCCAGGCAAATGCTTCGTCCTCTGTCTAAAAACAGAGAAAAAAAAATGTTACGAGCAAAATACTAATCATATAATAAAGTATGCAAAATAGAATACAATAAAAGGTCCCACCTTGAATTTAAGTACATAAAGGATAGGCACAAAGGTCTCTGTGTGAACTATGGGAGCATCGTGTGGCAGTCCGGTGATAATAGTTGGTTCCACATAGTTACCTGGGCGATCCATAATCTGCCAATCAGATTTCAGTGCTCAAGTTTAATACATCATCCAGGTCATGAAGTTAAAAGGTGCAAAAGCTTTTCCTTGAGCTTTTGATATATAAGAGGTCATCATACTATAAGAATATCCTGTAAGTTTCAGAACTGAAAACTTCCTTGTTAGTCCAATAAAAGCTTTTATTGATACCAGGCCCATTGAACGACTGATCCTGGAATGTGCCTATAGATCAGTGAAACGCCGCATCCGCAGAAGAAATCAACGCCTACTTCATCATTGCAATGTTAGCCCCGCTCACTGGTGTGTTAGTGAGATGAGGAGGAGAGGATAGCGATACAACAGGACAAAAATAACATTACATTTCAAAGGATCCTAATGCTAGGAATATGGTTATTTATTTTCAACAATGTGAATGTCTCAGTTGAGCTTTATTTATTTGTTATCGTGATTTCACTGTGGATTCTTTGGTAAATCAATCACATTTCAGTGCAGGCTTTGCAAACAGACTTTTACGATATGGACTCGACAGTAATGCATGTAAGTAACTGTCTTAATTCTAATGCCTGATCTGATATATGGTTCATGTACAGATAGATGTCCTTTGTCTAAATGGTCAACTTCACATTGTTTCTCTTAGTAGGATGAAAATAATCTGTTATTTAAACTGTGATTAAATTATATAAAGAAAGCGATCAAAGAACGCTCCCTTTACAATCGCTGGAGCTGTCAATCAAACAGCGCGAGTTTATCTGTGACTGCAGTTCTGGGTTTGCGCCAAAACTCCCATTTACAATGAAAGCATTTGTTAGTGTGCAGAAATTGAGTTGCAATGACGAGATCACTGCTTTCATGCGCTCAATCACTGCAGCCTTTCATGCCACTATCTAAATATAATGCCATAGATCTAAATGTAATACAACACTTTTCACGATTAGTTAACCTTGAGAGCTGTAACAGTAAAAACATGCTAAAAGTTTTCGAGAGAGTAATACTTAGCTATTTCAAATGGAAAGATGTTAGCCAATCACAGCAGTAGGCATTTACACTGAAGTCTCACAGCAGACACGCCCCTTAAAACAGAGCATTCAAATAAGAGGGCTAAAATCAGGGTAGGAAAAATGCCTTTTATTTCTAAATTATGACAATTTAATGCAGCAGCTAGACTGCTTAATTACTAGAACAGA
>CM077438.1:28680803-28743261 GCA_039654765.1 Mylopharyngodon piceus | reverse complement strand
GAAAGTTCACGAACAAGTACTCTTGGGCCAGAAATGTGTTTAGAAGGTAAAATATAGACAACTGAATGGTTGATGTAACATCAGGAGTCAATGAATATGTATAAAAAGTTCATGATCGAGGACTCTTTGGCCCGAAATATGTTCAGTAGTCAAATATGGACTACTGTGCGGCTGACGTGTTATCAAACGGCCTGAATGAACTGAAACTGAAAGTTCCAGATCGACGACTCTTGGACCAGATATATGTCCATTACGTCAGATATGGACTTCTGAATGGCTGATGTAAGATCAGAAGGAAACAATGAGAATGTACACAAAGTTCGTGATAGAGGGCTCTTTTGCCAGAAATATGATCAGTTGGTCAAATGTGAACTTCTCTGTGTATGATGTAACATCAGAAAGAGTCAATAAAATTGTTTTGAATGTTCATGAACGAGTACTCGGGCCAGAAATGTTTTCTGTCTGGACTACTGTATGGATGATGTATCATCAGAAGGAGTCAATGGGTGGAAATAGAATGTTCATGATCACCGACTCTTGGGCCTGAAATATGTTCATTAGGTCAAATATGGACTTCTGAATGGCTGACGTAACATCAGAAGGAGTCAATGAGTATGTATAAACAGTTCAAGATTGAGTATTCTTTGGCCGGAAAAATGTCCATTCGATCAAATATTTATGGCTGATGTAACATCAGGAGGAATCAATGAGAATGTACAGAAAGTTCATGATCGAGGGCTCTTTTGCCAGAAATTTGACCAGTATGTCAAAAGTGGACTTCTCTATGGCTGATGTAACATCAGAAACAGTCAATGAAATTGTTTTGAAAGTTCATGAACGAGTACTCTTGGGCCAGAAATATGTTCAGAAGGTCAAATATAAACTACTAAATGGCTGATGTATAATCAGAATGAGTCAATGAGCACGTATAGAAAGTTCATGATCGACGACTCCTGGGCCTGAAATATGTTCAGTAGGTCAAATATGGAGTACTGTCTGTCTGATATGATATCAATAGGAATCAATGAGACTGCACAGAAAGTTTATGACCGAGGGCTGTTTTGACAGAATTATGTTCAGTAGGTCAAATGTGGACATCTCTTTGGCTGATGTAACATCAGAAAGAGTGAATGAGTTTGTTTTGAAAATTCAGGAAACAGTACTCTTTGGCCAGAAATATGTTCAGAAGGTCAAATATGGACTACTCTCTGACTGATGTAAAATCAGAAATACTTAATGCATATGTATAGAATGTTCAAGTTCGAGGACCCTTTTTCCAGAAATATGTTCAGTAGGTCAAATATGAACTTCTCTATGGCTGATTTCACTTCAGAAGGAGCCTATGATTATGGATAGTACATTCATATTTGAAGACTCATCGACTAACAATATGTACAATAGATCAAATATGGATTACTCTATGGCTGACGTTTGATCAAAAGGAGTCAATAAGTAGAAATACAAAGTACATCATCGACGTTTCTAGAGCCAGAAATATGTTCAGTAGGTCAAACATGGACTACTGTATGGATGATGTATCATCAGAAGGAGTCAATGGGTGGAAATAGAAAGTTCATGATCAACAACTCTTGGGCCTGAAATATGTGCAGTAGGTCAAATATGGACTTCTGAATGGCTGATGTGACATGAGAAGGAGTCAATGAGTATGTATAAACAGTTCATGATGGAGGATTCGTGGGCCAGAAATATGTTCAGTAGGTCAAATATTGACTACTTTATGGCTGACGTATCATCAGACAGAGTCGATAAGTATGTATGAAAAAGTTCAAGATTGAGTATTCTTTGGCCCGAAATATGTCCATTAGGTCACATATGCAGTACTGTATAGCTGATGTAACATCAGAAGGAATCAATGAGAATGTACAGAAAGTTCATAATCGAAGGTTCTTTTGCCAGAAATCTGTTCAGTAGGTCAAATGTGGTCTTCTCTGTGGCTGATGTAACATCAGAAAGAGTCAATGAGTTTTTTTGAAAGTTCACGAACAAGTACTCTTGGGCCAGAAATGTGTTTAGAAGGTAAAATATAGACAACTGAATGGTTGATGTAACATCAGGAGTCAATGAATATGTATAAAAAGTTCATGATCGAGGACTCTTTGGCCCGAAATATGTTCAGTAGTCAAATATGGACTACTGTGCGGCTGACGTGTTATCAAACGGCCTGAATGAACTGAAACTGAAAGTTCCAGATCGACGACTCTTGGACCAGATATATGTCCATTACGTCAGATATGGACTTCTGAATGGCTGATGTAAGATCAGAAGGAAACAATGAGAATGTACACAAAGTTCGTGATAGAGGGCTCTTTTGCCAGAAATATGATCAGTTGGTCAAATGTGAACTTCTCTGTGTATGATGTAACATCAGAAAGAGTCAATAAAATTGTTTTGAATGTTCATGAACGAGTACTCGGGCCAGAAATGTTTTCTGTCTGTACTGTATGGATGATGTACCATCAGAAGGAGTCAATGGGTGGAAATAGAATGTTCATGATCACCGACTCTTGGGCCTGAAATATGTTCATTAGGTCAAATATGGACTTCTGAATGGCTGACGTAACATCAGAAGGAGTCAATGAGTATGTATAAACAGTTCAAGATTGAGTATTCTTTGGCCGGAAAAATGTCCATTCGATCAAATATTTATGGCTGATGTAACATCAGGAGGAATCAATGAGAATGTACAGAAAGTTCATGATCGAGGGCTCTTTTGCCAGAAATTTGACCAGTATGTCAAAAGTGGACTTCTCTATGGCTGATGTAACATCAGAAACAGTCAATGAAATTGTTTTGAAAGTTCATGAACGAGTACTCTTGGGCCAGAAATATGTTCAGAAGGTCAAATATAAACTACTAAATGGCTGATGTATAATCAGAATGAGTCAATGAGCACGTATAGAAAGTTCATGATCGACGACTCCTGGGCCTGAAATATGTTCAGTAGGTCAAATATGGAGTACTGTCTGTCTGATATGATATCAATAGGAATCAATGAGACTGCACAGAAAGTTTATGACCGAGGGCTGTTTTGACAGAATTATGTTCAGTAGGTCAAATGTGGACATCTCTTTGGCTGATGTAACATCAGAAAGAGTGAATGAGTTTGTTTTGAAAATTCAGGAAACAGTACTCTTTGGCCAGAAATATGTTCAGAAGGTCAAATATGGACTACTCTCTGACTGATGTAAAATCAGAAATACTTAATGCATATGTATAGAATGTTCAAGTTCGAGGACCCTTTTTCCAGAAATATGTTCAGTAGGTCAAATATGAACTTCTCTATGGCTGATTTCACTTCAGAAGGAGCCTATGATTATGGATAGTACATTCATATTTGAAGACTCATCGACTAACAATATGTACAATAGATCAAATATGGATTACTCTATGGCTGACGTTTGATCAAAAGGAGTCAATAAGTAGAAATACAAAGTACATCATCGACGTTTCTAGAGCCAGAAATATGTTCAGTAGGTCAAACATGGACTACTGTATGGATGATGTATCATCAGAAGGAGTCAATGGGTGGAAATAGAAAGTTCATGATCAACAACTCTTGGGCCTGAAATATGTGCAGTAGGTCAAATATGGACTTCTGAATGGCTGATGTGACATGAGAAGGAGTCAATGAGTATGTATAAACAGTTCATGATGGAGGATTCGTGGGCCAGAAATATGTTCAGTAGGTCAAATATTGACTACTTTATGGCTGACGTATCATCAGACAGAGTCGATAAGTATGTATGAAAAAGTTCAAGATTGAGTATTCTTTGGCCCGAAATATGTCCATTAGGTCACATATGCAGTACTGTATAGCTGATGTAACATCAGAAGGAATCAATGAGAATGTACAGAAAGTTCATAATCGAAGGTTCTTTTGCCAGAAATCTGTTCAGTAGGTCAAATGTGGTCTTCTCTGTGGCTGATGTAACATCAGAAAGAGTCAATGAGTTTTTTTTGAAAGTTCACGAACAAGTACTCTTGGGCCAGAAATGTGTTTAGAAGGTAAAATATAGACAACTGAATGGTTGATGTAACATCAGGAGTCAATGAATATGTATAAAAAGTTCATGATCGAGGACTCTTTGGCCCGAAATATGTTCAGTAGTCAAATATGGACTACTGTGCGGCTGACGTGTTATCAAACGGCCTGAATGAACTGAAACTGAAAGTTCCAGATCGACGACTCTTGGACCAGATATATGTCCATTACGTCAGATATGGACTTCTGAATGGCTGATGTAAGATCAGAAGGAAACAATGAGAATGTACACAAAGTTCGTGATAGAGGGCTCTTTTGCCAGAAATATGATCAGTTGGTCAAATGTGAACTTCTCTGTGTATGATGTAACATCAGAAAGAGTCAATAAAATTGTTTTGAATGTTCATGAACGAGTACTCGGGCCAGAAATGTTTTCTGTCTGTACTGTATGGATGATGTACCATCAGAAGGAGTCAATGGGTGGAAATAGAATGTTCATGATCACCGACTCTTGGGCCTGAAATATGTTCATTAGGTCAAATATGGACTTCTGAATGGCTGACGTAACATCAGAAGGAGTCAATGAGTATGTATAAACAGTTCAAGATTGAGTATTCTTTGGCCGGAAAAATGTCCATTCGATCAAATATTTATGGCTGATGTAACATCAGGAGGAATCAATGAGAATGTACAGAAAGTTCATGATCGAGGGCTCTTTTGCCAGAAATTTGACCAGTATGTCAAAAGTGGACTTCTCTATGGCTGATGTAACATCAGAAACAGTCAATGAAATTGTTTTGAAAGTTCATGAACGAGTACTCTTGGGCCAGAAATATGTTCAGAAGGTCAAATATAAACTACTAAATGGCTGATGTATAATCAGAATGAGTCAATGAGCACGTATAGAAAGTTCATGATCGACGACTCCTGGGCCTGAAATATGTTCAGTAGGTCAAATATGGAGTACTGTCTGTCTGATATGATATCAATAGGAATCAATGAGACTGCACAGAAAGTTTATGACCGAGGGCTGTTTTGACAGAATTATGTTCAGTAGGTCAAATGTGGACATCTCTTTGGCTGATGTAACATCAGAAAGAGTGAATGAGTTTGTTTTGAAAATTCAGGAAACAGTACTCTTTGGCCAGAAATATGTTCAGAAGGTCAAATATGGACTACTCTCTGACTGATGTAAAATCAGAAATACTTAATGCATATGTATAGAATGTTCAAGTTCGAGGACCCTTTTTCCAGAAATATGTTCAGTAGGTCAAATATGAACTTCTCTATGGCTGATTTCACTTCAGAAGGAGCCTATGATTATGGATAGTACATTCATATTTGAAGACTCATCGACTAACAATATGTACAATAGATCAAATATGGATTACTCTATGGCTGACGTTTGATCAAAAGGAGTCAATAAGTAGAAATACAAAGTACATCATCGACGTTTCTAGAGCCAGAAATATGTTCAGTAGGTCAAACATGGACTACTGTATGGATGATGTATCATCAGAAGGAGTCAATGGGTGGAAATAGAAAGTTCATGATCAACAACTCTTGGGCCTGAAATATGTGCAGTAGGTCAAATATGGACTTCTGAATGGCTGATGTGACATGAGAAGGAGTCAATGAGTATGTTAAAACAGTTCATGATGGAGGATTCATGGGCCAGACATATGTTCAGTAGGTCAAATATTGACTACTTTATGGCTGACGTATCATCAGACAGAGTCAATAAGTATGTATGAAAAAGTTCAAGATTGAGGTTTCTTTGGCCGGAAATATGTCCATTAGGTCACATATGCACTACTGTATGGCTGATGTAACATCAGAAGGAATCAATGAGAATGTACAGAAAGTTCATAATCGAAGGTTCTTTTGCCAGAAATCTGTTCAGTAGGTCAAATGTGGTCTTCTCTGTGGCTGATGTAACATCAGAAAGAGTCAATGAGTTTTTTTTGAAAGTTCACGAACAAGTACTCTTGGGCCAGAAATGTGTTTAGAAGGTAAAATATAGACAACTGAATGGTTGATGTAACATCGGAAGTAGTCATTGAGTATGTATAAAAAGTTCAAAATCGAGTACTCTTTGGCCTGAAATATGTTCAGTAGGTCAAACATGGACTACTGTGCGGCTGACGTGTTATCAAACGGACTGAATGAACAGAAATGTAAAGTTTCAGATCGACGACTCTTTGGCCAGATATATGTCCTTTACGTCAAATATGAACTTCTGATAGGCTGATGTAATTATCAGAAGGAAACAATGAGAATGTACAGAAAGTTCATAATGGGGGGGGCTCTTTTGCCAGAAATATGATCAGTTGGTCAAATGTGGACTTCTCTGTGTATGATGTAACATCAGAAAGAGTCAATAAAATTGTTTTGAATGTTCATGAACGAGTACTCTTGGGCCATAAATATGTTCAGCAGGTCAAATATGGACTAAAGTCTGGCCGATGTAACATCAGAAGGAGTCAATGAATATGTATAGAAAGTTCATGATCATGGACTCTTGGGCCAGAAATATGTTCAGTAAGTAAGTCAAATATTGACTACATTATGGCTGAATTATCATCAGACGGAGTCAATAAGAATGTATATAAAAAATGTCAAGATTGAGTATTCTTTGGCCAGAAATATGTCCATTAGGTCAAATATGGTCTACTGTAAGTTTGATGTATCATCAGAAGGAGTCAATGAACAGAAATAGAACGTTCAAGGTCGACGACTCTTGGGCCAGATATATGTCCATTACGTCAAATATGGACTTCTGAATGGCTGATGTAACATCAGAAGGAATCAATGAAATTGTTTTGAAACTTCATGAATGTGTACTCTTTGGCCAGAAATATGTTCAGTAGGTCAAATATAGACTACCATTTGGCTGATGTAACATCAAAGGGAGTCTATGAGTATGTATAGAAAGTTCATGGTCAAGGACTCATGAGATAGAAATATGTTCAGTAGGTCAAATATGGGCTACTGTCTGGATGATATGATATCAATAGGAATCAATGAGACTGCACAGAAAGTTTATGACCGAGGGCTGTTTTGACAGAATTATGTTCAGTAGGTCAAATGTGGACTCATCTATGGCTGATGTAACATCAGAAAGAATGAATGAGGTTGTTTTGAAAATTCATGAAACAGTACTCTTTGGCCAGAAATATGTTCAGATGGTCAAATATGAACTACTCTCTGACTGATGTAAAATCAGAAATAGCCAATGAATATGTATAGAATGTTAAAGTTTGAGGACCCTTTTGCCAGAAATATGTTCAGTAGGTCAAATATGGACTTCTCTATGGCTGATTTAACTTCAGAACGAGCCTATGATTATAGATAGTATATTCATATTTGAAGACTCATCGACTAACAATATGTTCAATAAGTCAAATATGGATTACTGTATGGCTGACATATCATCAAAAGGAGTCAATGAGTAGAAATACAAAGTTCATGATCGAAGACTCTTGGGCCAGGAATATGTTCAGTAGGTCAAATATTGAATACTTTATGGCTGACGTATCATCAGACGGACTCAATAAGTACGTATGTATAAAAAAGTTCAAGATTGAGTATTTTTTGGCCCGAAATATGTCCTTTAGGTCAAATATGGATGACGTATCATCAGAAGGAGTCAATGGGTAGAAATAGAAAGTTCATGATCAATGACTCTTGAGCCTGAAATATGTTCAGTAGATCGAATATGCACTACTGTATGGCTGACGTATCATCAATCAGAAGGAATCAATGACGAGAAATAAAAAGTTTAAGATCGATGACTCTTTGGCTAGATAATTGTCCATTAGTTCATATATGGACTTTTGAATGGCTGACGTATCATCAGAAGGAGTCATTGAGTATATTATAGGAAGTTCATGATTGAGGACTAATTTGTCAAAAATGTGCTCATTAGGTCTAATTTGGACTTCTGTATTGCTGAACTAACATTGGATGGAGTCATTAAGTTTTTGAAAGTTCACGAACAAGTACTCTTGGGCCAGAAATGTGTTTAGGTAAAATATAGACTTCTGAATGGTTGATGTAACATCAGGAGTCAATGAATAAAAAATTTCAAGACTGAGCACTCTTTGGCCAAAAAATATGTCAGTTACATCAAATATGCACTACGTGTAGGCTGATGTATCATCGGAAGGAGCGAATGAACAGAAATAGAAAGTTCAACATTGATAACTCTTGGGCCAGATATATGTCCATTACTTCTAATATGGACTTCTGAATGGCTGATGTAACATCAAAAAGAGTCAATGAGTTTGTTTTAAATGTTCATGAACGAGTACTCTTGGGCCATAAATGTGTTCAGAAGGTCAAATATGGACTACAGTATAGCTGACGTATCATCAGAAGGAGTCAATGAGTATGTTATAGAAAGTTCATGATCAAGAACTCTTGGGCCAGAAATATGTTCATTAGGTCAAATATGGACTTCTGAATGGCTGACGTAACATCTGAAGGAGCCAATGAGTGTGTATAAACAGTTCATGATGGAGGATTCATGAGCCAGAAATATGTTCAGTATGTAAAATATTGACTACTTTATGGCTGACGTATCATCAGACAGAGTCAACAAGTATGTATAAAAAAGTTCAAGCTTGAGTATTCTTTGGCCGGAAATATGTCCAGTAGACCAAATATGCACTACTGTATGGCTGATGTAACATCAGGAGGAATCAATGAGAATGTACAGAAAGTTCATAATGGAGGGCTCTTTTGCCAGAAATATGATCAGTATGTCAAATGTGGACTTCTCTATGGCTGATGCAACATCAGAAAGAGTCAATTAAATTGTTTTGAAAGTTCATGATTGATGACTCTTGGGCCTGAAATATGTTCAGAACATCGAACATGGACTACTCTCTGACTATTGTAACATCAGAAGTAGTCAATGAATATGTATAAAATGTTCTTTTTGCCAGAAATATGCTCAGTAAGCAAGTCAAATATTGACTAATTTATGGCTGAATTATCATCAGACTGAGTCAATAAGATTGTATGAAAAATTTCAAGATTGAGTATTCTTTGGCCCGACATATGTCCATTAGGTCAAATATGGTCTACTGTAAGTTTGATGTATCATCAGGAGTCAATGAACAGAAATAGAAAGTTCAAGGTCGACGAATCTTGGGCCAGAAAAAACTTTAAGTTCGTCAAATTTGGACTACTTTATGGCTGATGGAACATGGGAAGTAGTCAATGAGTAGGCACAAAAAGTTCATGATCGAGGACTCTTGGGCCATAAATGTGCTCAGAAGGTCAAATATGGACTACAGTATGGCTGACGTATCATCAGAAGGAGTCAATGAGTATGTTATAGAAAGTTCATGATCAAGGACTCTTGGGCCAGAAATATGTTCAGTAAGTAAGTCAAATATTGACTACATTATGGCTGAATTATCATCAGACGGAGTCAATGGGTAGAAATAGAAAATTCATGATCAATGACTCTTGAGCCTGAAATATGTTCAGTAGATCGAATATGCACTACTGTATGGCTGACGTATCATCAATCAGAAGAAATCAATGACGAGAAATAAAAAGTTCAAGATCGATGACTCTTTGGCTAGATAATTGTCCATTAGTTCATATATGGACTTTTGAATGGCTGACGTATCATCAGAAGGAGTCATTGAGTATATTATAGGAAGTTCATGATTGAGGACTAATTTGTCAAAAATGTGCTCATTAGGTCTAATTTGGACTTCTGTATTGCTGAACTAACATTGGATGGAGTCATTAAGTATGAATAAAAAATTTCAAGACTGAGCACTCTTTGGCCAAAAAATATGTCAGTTACATCAAATATGCACTACGTGTATGGCTGATGTATCATCGGAAGGAGCGAATGAACAGAAATAGAAAGTTCAACATTGATAACTCTTGGGCCAGATATATGTCCATTACATCTAATATGGACTTCTGAATGGCTGATGTAACATCAAAAAGAGTCAATGAGTTTGTTTTAAATGTTCATGAACGAGTACTCTTGGGCCATAAATGTGTTCAGAAGGTCAAATATGGACTACAGTAAAGCTGACGTATCATCAGAAGGAGTCAATGAGTATGTTATAGAAAGTTCATGATCAAGGACTCTTGGGCCAGAAATATGTTCAGTAAGTAAGTCAAATATTGACTACATTATGGCTGAATTATCATCAGACGGAGTCAATAAGAATGTATATAAAAAATGTCAAGATTGAGTATTCTTTGGCCCGAAATATGTCCATTAGATCAAATATGGTCTACTGTAAGTTTGACGTATCATCAGAAGGAGTCAATGAACAGAAATAGAAAGTTCAAGGTCGACGACTCTTGGGCCAGATATATGTCCATTACGTCAAATATGGACTTCTGAATGGCTGATGTAACATCAGAAGGAATCAAAGAGAATGTACAGAAAGTTCATGTTTGATGACTCTTGGGCCTGAAATATGTTCAGTAGGTCAAATGTGGACTCATCTATGGCTGATGTAACATCAGAAAGAATGAATGAGTTTGTTTTGAAAATTCATGAAACAGTACTCTTTGGCCAGAAATATGTTCAGATGGTCAAATATGAACTACTCTCTGACTGATGTAAAATCTGAAATAGCCAATGAATATGTATAGAATGTTAAAGTTTGAGGACCCTTTTGCCAGAAATATGTTCAGTAGGTCAAATATGGACTTCTCTATGGCTGATTTAACTTCAGAACGAGCCTATGATTATAGATAGTATATTCATATTTGAAGACTCATCGACTAACAATATGTTCAATAAGTCAAATATGGATTACTGTATGGCTGACATATCATCAAAAGGAGTCAATGAGTAGAAATACAAAGTTCATGATCGAAGACTCTTGGGCCAGGAATATGTTCAGTAGGTCAAATATTGAATACTTTATGGCTGACGTATCATCAGACGGACTCAATAAGTACGTATGTATAAAAAAGTTCAAGATTGAGTATTTTTTGGCCCGAAATATGTCCTTTAGGTCAAATATGGATGACGTATCATCAGAAGGAGTCAATGGGTAGAAATAGAAAGTTCATGATCAATGACTCTTGAGCCTGAAATATGTTCAGTAGATCGAATATGCACTACTGTATGGCTGACGTATCATCAATCAGAAGGAATCAATGACGAGAAATAAAAAGTTCAAGATCGATGACTCTTTGGCTAGATAATTGTCCATTAGTTCATATATGGACTTTTGAATGGCTGACGTATCATCAGAAGGAGTCATTGAGTATATTATAGGAAGTTCATGATTGAGGACTAATTTGTCAAAAATGTGCTCATTAGGTCTAATTTGGACTTCTGTATTGCTGAACTAACATTGGATGGAGTCATTAAGTATGAATAAAAAATTTCAAGACTGAGCACTCTTTGGCCAAAAAATATGTCAGTTACATCAAATATGCACTACGTGTATGGCTGATGTATCATCGGAAGGAGCGAATGAACAGAAATAGAAAGTTCAACATTGATAACTCTTGGGCCAGATATATGTCCATTACATCTAATATGGACTTCTGAATGGCTGATGTAACATCAAAAAGAGTCAATGAGTTTGTTTTAAATGTTCATGAACGAGTACTCTTGGGCCATAAATGTGTTCAGAAGGTCAAATATGGACTACAGTATAGCTGACGTATCATCAGAAGGAGTCAATGAGTATGTTATAGAAAGTTCATGATCAAGAACTCTTGGGCCAGAAATATGTTCATTAGGTCAAATATGGACTTCTGAATGGCTGACGTAACATCTGAAGGAGCCAATGAGTGTGTATAAACAGTTCATGATGGAGGATTCATGAGCCAGAAATATGTTCAGTATGTAAAATATTGACTACTTTATGGCTGACGTATCATCAGACAGAGTCAACAAGTATGTATAAAAAAGTTCAAGCTTGAGTATTCTTTGGCCGGAAATATGTCCATTAGACCAAATATGCACTACTGTATGGCTGATGTAACATCAGGAGGAATCAATGAGAATGTACAGAAAGTTCATAATGGAGGGCTCATTTACCAGAAATATGATCAGTATGTCAAATGTGGACTTCTCTATGTCTGATGCAACATCAGAAAGAGTCAATTAAATTGTTTTGAAAGTTCATGATTGACGACTCTTGGGCCTGAAATATGTTCAGAACATCGAACATGGACTACTCTCTGACTATTGTAACATCAGAAGTAGTCAATGAATATGTATAAAATGTTCTTTTTGCCAGAAATATGCTCAGTAAGCAAGTCAAATATTGACTAATTTATGGCTGAATTATCATCAGACGGAGTCAATAAGAATGTATGAAAAATTTCAAGATTGAGTATTCTTTGGCCCGACATATGTCCATTAGGTCAAATATGGTCTACTGTAAGTTTGACGTATCATCAGGAGTCAATGAGCAGAAATAGAAAGTTCAAGGTCGACGACTCTTGGGCCAGAAAAAACTTTAAGTTCGTCAAATTTGGACTACTTTATGGCTGATGTAACATCGGAAGTAGTCAATGAGTATGCACAAAAAGTTCATGATCGAGGACTCTTGGGCCATAAATGTGCTCAGAAGGTCAAATATGGACTACAGTATGGCTGACGTATCATCAGAAAGAGTCAATGAGTATGTTATAGAAAGTTCATGATCAAGGACTCTTGGGCCAGAAATATGTTCAGTAAGTAAGTCAAATATTGACTACATTATGGCTGAATTATCATCAGACGGAGTCAATAAGAATGTATATAAAAAATGTCAAGATTGAGTATTCTTTGGCCCGAAATATGTCCATTAGGTCAAATATGGTCTACTGTAAGTTTGACGTATCATCAGAAGGAGTCAATGAACAGAAATAGAAAGTTCAAGGTCGACGACTCTTGGGCCAGATATATTTCCATTACGTCAAATATGGACTTCTGAATGGCTGATGTAACATCAGAAGGAATCAAAGAGAATGTACAGAAAGTTCATGATCGAGGGCTCTTTTGCCAGAAATATGATCAGTAGGTCAAACGAAGACTTCTCTATGGCTGATGTAACATCGGAAAGAGTCAATGAGTATGTATAGAAAGTTCATGATTGATGACTCTTGGGCCTGAAATATGTTCAGTAGGTCAAATGTGGAGTACTGTCTGTCTGATATGATATCAATAGGAATCAATGAGACTGCACAGAAAGTTTATGACGAGGACTGTTTTGACAGAAATATGTTCAGTAGGTCAAATGTGGACTCATCTATGGCTGATGTAACATCAGAAAGAATGAATGAGTTTGTTTTGAAAATTCATGAAACAGTACTCTTTGGCCAGAAATATGTTCAGATGGTCAAATATGAACTACTCTCTGACTGATGTAAAATCAGAAATAGCCAATGAATATGTATAGAATGTTAAAGTTTGAGGACCATTTTGCCAGAAATATGTTCAGTAGGTCAAATATGGACTTCTCTATGGCTGATTTAACTTCAGAACGAGCCTATGATTATGGATAGTGTATTCATATGTGAAGACTCATCGACTAACAATATGTTCAATAAGTCAAATATGGATTACTGTATGGCTGACATATCATCAAAAGGAGTCAATGAGTAGCAATACAAAGTTCATGATCGAAGACTCTTGGGCCAGGAATATGTTCAGTAGGTCAAATATTGAATACTTTATGGCTGACGTATCATCAGACGGACTCAATAAGTACGTATGTATAAAAAAGTTCAAGATTGAGTATTTTTTGGCCCGAAATATGTCCTTTAGGTCAAATATGGATGACGTATCATCAGAAGGAGTCAATGGGTAGAAATAGAAAGTTCATGATCAATGACTCTTGAGCCTGAAATATGTTCAGTAGATCGAATATGCACTACTGTATGGCTGACGTATCATCAATCAGAAGAAATCAATGACGAGAAATAAAAAGTTCAAGATCGATGACTCTTTGGCTAGATAATTGTCCATTAGTTCATATATGGACTTTTGAATGGCTGACGTATCATCAGAAGGAGTCATTGAGTATATTATAGGAAGTTCATGATTGAGGACTAATTTGTCAAAAATGTGCTCATTAGGTCTAATTTGGACTTCTGTATTGCTGAACTAACATTGGATGGAGTCATTAAGTATGAATAAAAAATTTCAAGACTGAGCACTCTTTGGCCAAAAAATATGTCAGTTACATCAAATATGCACTACGTGTATGGCTGATGTATCATCGGAAGGAGCGAATGAACAGAAATAGAAAGTTCAACATTGATAACTCTTGGGCCAGATATATGTCCATTACATCTAATATGGACTTCTGAATGGCTGATGTAACATCAAAAAGAGTCAATGAGTTTGTTTTAAATGTTCATGAACGAGTACTCTTGGGCCATAAATGTGTTCAGAAGGTCAAATATGGACTACAGTATAGCTGACGTATCATCAGAAGGAGTCAATGAGTATGTTATAGAAAGTTCATGATCAAGAACTCTTGGGCCAGAAATATGTTCATTAGGTCAAATATGGACTTCTGAATGGCTGACGTAACATCTGAAGGAGCCAATGAGTGTGTATAAACAGTTCATGATGGAGGATTCATGAGCCAGAAATATGTTCAGTATGTAAAATATTGACTACTTTATGGCTGACGTATCATCAGACAGAGTCAACAAGTATGTATAAAAAAGTTCAAGCTTGAGTATTCTTTGGCCGGAAATATGTCCAGTAGACCAAATATGCACTACTGTATGGCTGATGTAACATCAGGAGGAATCAATGAGAATGTACAGAAAGTTCATAATGGAGGGCTCTTTTGCCAGAAATATGATCAGTATGTCAAATGTGGACTTCTCTATGGCTGATGCAACATCAGAAAGAGTCAATTAAATTGTTTTGAAAGTTCATGATTGATGACTCTTGGGCCTGAAATATGTTCAGAACATCGAACATGGACTACTCTCTGACTATTGTAACATCAGAAGTAGTCAATGAATATGTATAAAATGTTCTTTTTGCCAGAAATATGCTCAGTAAGCAAGTCAAATATTGACTAATTTATGGCTGAATTATCATCAGACTGAGTCAATAAGATTGTATGAAAAATTTCAAGATTGAGTATTCTTTGGCCCGACATATGTCCATTAGGTCAAATATGGTCTACTGTAAGTTTGATGTATCATCAGGAGTCAATGAACAGAAATAGAAAGTTCAAGGTCGACGAATCTTGGGCCAGAAAAAACTTTAAGTTCGTCAAATTTGGACTACTTTATGGTTGATGGAACATGGGAAGTAGTCAATGAGTATGCACAAAAACTTCATGATCGAGGACTCTTTGGCCATAAATGTGCTCAGAAGGTCAAATATGGACTACAGTATGGCTGACGTATCATCAGAAGGAGTCAATGAGTATGTTATAGAAAGTTCATGATCAAGGACTCTTGGTCCAGAAATATGTTCAGTAAGTAAGTCAAATATTGACTAATTTATGGCTGAATTATCATCAGACGGAGTCAATAAGAATGTATGAAAAATTTCAAGATTGAGTATTCTTTGGCCCGAAATATGTCCATTAGGTCAAATATGGTCTACTGTAAGTTTGATGTATCATCAGGAGTCAATGAACAGAAATAGAAAGTTCAAGGTCGACGAATCTTGGGCCAGAAAAAACTTTAAGTTCGTCAAATTTGGACTACTTTATGGCTGATGGAACATGGGAAGTAGTCAATGAGTAGGCACAAAAAGTTCATGATCGAGGACTCTTGGGCCATAAATGTGCTCAGAAGGTCAAATATGGACTACAGTATGGCTGACGTATCATCAGAAGGAGTCAATGAGTATGTTATAGAAAGTTCATGATCAAGGACTCTTGGTCCAGAAATATGTTCAGTAAGTAAGTCAAATATTGACTAATTCATGGCTGAATTATCATCAGACGGAGTCAATAAGAATGTATGAAAAATTTCAAGATTGAGTATTCTTTGGCCCGAAATATGTCCATTAGGTCAAATATGGTCTACTGTAAGTTTGACGTATCATCAGGAGTCAATGAGCAGAAATAGAAAGTTCAAGGTCGATGAATCTTGGGCCAGAAAAAACTTTAAGTTCGTCAAATTTGGACTACTTTATGGCTGATGTAACATCGGAAGTAGTCAATGAGTATGCACAAAAAGTTCATGATCGAGGACTCTTGGGCCATAAATGTGCCCAGAAGGTCAAATATGGACTACAGTATGGCTGACGTATCATCAGAAGGAGTCAATGAGTATGTTATAGAAAGTTCATGATCAAGGACTCTTGGGCCAGAAATATGTTCAGTAAGTAAGTCAAATATTGACTACATTATGGCTGAATTATCATCAGACGGAGTCAATGGGTAGAAATAGAAAATTCATGATCAATGACTCTTGAGCCTGAAATATGTCCATTAGTTCATATATGGACTTTTGAATGGCTGACGTATCATCAGAAGGAGTCATTGAGTATATTATAGGAAGTTCATGATTGAGGACTAATTTGTCAAAAATGTGCTCATTAGGTCTAATTTGGACTTCTGTATTGCTGAACTAACATTGGATGGAGTCATTAAGTATGAATAAAAAATTTCAAGACTGAGCACTCTTTGGCCAAAAAATATGTCAGTTACATCAAATATGCACTACGTGTATGGCTGATGTATCATCGGAAGGAGCGAATGAACAGAAATAGAAAGTTCAACATTGATAACTCTTGGGCCAGATATATATCCATTACATCTAATATGGACTTCTGAATGGCTGATGTAACATCAAAAAGAGTCAATGAGTTTGTTTTAAATGTTCATGAACGAGTACTCTTGGGCCATAAATGTGTTCAGAAGGTCAAATATGGACTACAGTAAAGCTGACGTATCATCAGAAGGAGTCAATGAGTATGTTATAGAAAGTTCATGATCAAGGACTCTTGGGCCAGAAATATGTTCAGTAAGTAAGTCAAATATTGACTACATTATGGCTGAATTATCATCAGACGGAGTCAATAAGAATGTATATAAAAAATGTCAAGATTGAGTATTCTTTGGCCCGAAATATGTCCATTAGATCAAATATGGTCTACTGTAAGTTTGACGTATCATCAGAAGGAGTCAATGAACAGAAATAGAAAGTTCAAGGTCGACGACTCTTGGGCCAGATATATGTCCATTACGTCAAATATGGACTTCTGAATGGCTGATGTAACATCAGAAGGAATCAAAGAGAATGTACAGAAAGTTCATGTTTGATGACTCTTGGGCCTGAAATATGTTCAGTAGGTCAAATGTGGACTCATCTATGGCTGATGTAACATCAGAAAGAATGAATGAGTTTGTTTTGAAAATTCATGAAACAGTACTCTTTGGCCAGAAATATGTTCAGATGGTCAAATATGAACTACTCTCTGACTGATGTAAAATCTGAAATAGCCAATGAATATGTATAGAATGTTAAAGTTTGAGGACCCTTTTGCCAGAAATATGTTCAGTAGGTCAAATATGGACTTCTCTATGGCTGATTTAACTTCAGAACGAGCCTATGATTATAGATAGTATATTCATATTTGAAGACTCATCGACTAACAATATGTTCAATAAGTCAAATATGGATTACTGTATGGCTGACATATCATCAAAAGGAGTCAATGAGTAGAAATACAAAGTTCATGATCGAAGACTCTTGGGCCAGGAATATGTTCAGTAGGTCAAATATTGAATACTTTATGGTTGATGGAACATGGGAAGTAGTCAATGAGTAGGCACAAAAAGTTCATGATCGAGGACTCTTGGGCCATAAATGTGCTCAGAAGGTCAAATATGGACTACAGTATGGCTGACGTATCATCAGAAGGAGTCAATGAGTATGTTATAGAAAGTTCATGATCAAGGACTCTTGGTCCAGAAATATGTTCAGTAAGTAAGTCAAATATTGACTAATTTATGGCTGAATTATCATCAGACGGAGTCAATAAGAATGTATGAAAAATTTCAAGATTGAGTATTCTTTGGCCCGAAATATGTCCATTAGGTCAAATATGGTCTACTGTAAGTTTGACGTATCATCAGGAGTCAATGAGCAGAAATAGAAAGTTCAAGGTCGATGAATCTTGGGCCAGAAAAAACTTTAAGTTCGTCAAATTTGGACTACTTTATGGCTGATGTAACATCGGAAGTAGTCAATGAGTATGCACAAAAAGTTCATGATCGAGGACTCTTGGGCCATAAATGTGCCCAGAAGGTCAAATATGGACTACAGTATGGCTGACGTATCATCAGAAGGAGTCAATGAGTATGTTATAGAAAGTTCATGATCAAGGACTCTTGGGCCAGAAATATGTTCAGTAAGTAAGTCAAATATTGACTACATTATGGCTGAATTATCATCATCAGATGGAGTCAATGGGTAGAAATAGAAAGTTCATGATCAATGACTCTTGAGCCTGAAATATGTCCATTAGTTCATATATGGACTTTTGAATGGCTGACGTATCATCAGAAGGAGTCATTGAGTATATTATAGGAAGTTCATGATTGAGGACTAATTTGTCAAAAATGTGCTCATTAGGTCTAATTTGGACTTCTGTATTGCTGAACTAACATTGGATGGAGTCATTAAGTATGAATAAAAAATTTCAAGACTGAGCACTCTTTGGCCAAAAAATATGTCAGTTACATCAAATATGCACTACGTGTATGGCTGATGTATCATCGGAAGGAGCGAATGAACAGAAATAGAAAGTTCAACATTGATAACTCTTGGGCCAGATATATATCCATTACATCTAATATGGACTTCTGAATGGCTGATGTAACATCAAAAAGAGTCAATGAGTTTGTTTTAAATGTTCATGAACGAGTACTCTTGGGCCATAAATGTGTTCAGAAGGTCAAATATGGACTACAGTAAAGCTGACGTATCATCAGAAGGAGTCAATGAGTATGTTATAGAAAGTTCATGATCAAGGACTCTTGGGCCAGAAATATGTTCAGTAAGTAAGTCAAATATTGACTACATTATGGCTGAATTATCATCAGACGGAGTCAATAAGAATGTATATAAAAAATGTCAAGATTGAGTATTCTTTGGCCCGAAATATGTCCATTAGATCAAATATGGTCTACTGTAAGTTTGACGTATCATCAGAAGGAGTCAATGAACAGAAATAGAAAGTTCAAGGTCGACGACTCTTGGGCCAGATATATGTCCATTACGTCAAATATGGACTTCTGAATGGCTGATGTAACATCAGAAGGAATCAAAGAGAATGTACAGAAAGTTCATGTTTGATGACTCTTGGGCCTGAAATATGTTCAGTAGGTCAAATGTGGACTCATCTATGGCTGATGTAACATCAGAAAGAATGAATGAGTTTGTTTTGAAAATTCATGAAACAGTACTCTTTGGCCAGAAATATGTTCAGATGGTCAAATATGAACTACTCTCTGACTGATGTAAAATCTGAAATAGCCAATGAATATGTATAGAATGTTAAAGTTTGAGGACCCTTTTGCCAGAAATATGTTCAGTAGGTCAAATATGGACTTCTCTATGGCTGATTTAACTTCAGAACGAGCCTATGATTATAGATAGTATATTCATATTTGAAGACTCATCGACTAACAATATGTTCAATAAGTCAAATATGGATTACTGTATGGCTGACATATCATCAAAAGGAGTCAATGAGTAGAAATACAAAGTTCATGATCGAAGACTCTTGGGCCAGGAATATGTTCAGTAGGTCAAATATTGAATACTTTATGGCTGACGTATTATCAGTAGGACTGAATGAGTACGTATGTATAAAAAAGTTCATGATCGAGTACTCTTGGGCCATAAATATGTCCTTTAGGTCAAATATGGATGACGTATCATCAGAAGGAGTCAATGAGTATGTTATAGAAAGTTCATGATCACTGACTCTTGGGCCTGAAATATGTTCAGTAGATCAAATATGCACTACTGTATGGCTGACGTATCATCAATCAGAAGGAATCAATGACGAGAAATAAAAAGTTCAAGATCGATGACTCTTTGGCTAGATAATTGTCCATTACATCTAATATGGACTTCTGAATGGCTGATGTAACATCAAAAAGAGTCAATGAGTATATTATAGGAAGTTCATGATTGAGGACTAATTTGTCAGAAATGTGCTCATTAGGTCTAATTTGGACTTCTGAATGGCTGATGTAACATCAGAAGGAATCAAAGAGAATGTACAGAAAGTTCATGATCGAGGGCTCTTTTGCCAGAAATATGATCAGTAGGTCAAATGAAGATTTCTCTATGGCTGATGTAACATCGGAGAGAGCCAATGAGTATGTAGAGAAAGTTCATGATTGATGACACTTGGGCCTGAAATATGTTCAGTTACAACAAATATGCACTACGTGTATGGCTGATGTATCATCGGAAGGAGCGAATGAACAGAAATAGAAAGTTCAACATTGATAACTCTTGGGCCAGATATATGTCCATTACATCAAATGTGGACTTCTCTATGGCTGAAGTAACATCAAAAAGAGTCAATGAGTTTGTTTTAAATGTTCATAAACGAGAACTCTTTGGTCAGAAACGTGTTCAGAAGGTCAAATATGGACTACTAAAAGGCTGATGTACCATCAGGAGTCAATGAGTAGGTTATAGAAAGGTCTTGATCACGGACTAATTGGGCCTGAAATCTGTCCATTAGTTCAAATATGGACTTCTGAATGGCTGACGTGACATCAGAAGGAGTCAATGAGTATGTATAAACAGTTCATGATGGAGGATTCATGGGCCAGAAATATGTTCAGTAGGTCAAATATTGACTACTGTATGGCTGACATATCATCAGACAGAGTCAATAAGTATGTATAAAAAAGTTCAAGATTGATTATTCTTTGGCCGGAAATATGTCCTTCAGATCAAATATGCACTACTGTATAGCTGATGTAATATCTGGAGGAATCAATGAGAATGTACAGAAAGTTCATAATGGAGGGCTCTTTTGCCAGAAATATGATCAGTATGTCAAATGTGGACTTCTCTATGGCTGATGCAACATCAGAAAGAGTCAATTAAATTGTTTTGAAAGTTCATGATTGACGACTCTTGGGCCTGAAATATGTTCAGAACGCCGAACATGGACTACTCTCTGACTGTTGTAACATCAGAATTAGTCAATGAATATGTATAAAATGTTCTTTTTGCCAGAGATATGTTCAGTAAGCAAGTCAAATATTGACTAATTTATGGCTGAATTATCATCAGACGGAGTCAATAAGAATGTACAGAAATTTCAAGATTGAGTATTCTTTGGCCCGAAATATGTCCATTAGGTCAAATATGGACTCTACTGTAAGGCTGATGTATCATCAGAAAGAGTCAATGAGCAGAAATAGAAAGTTCAAGAAACAGTACTCTTGGGCCAGAAATATGTTCAGAAGGTCAAATTTGGACTACTTTATGGCTGATGTAACATCAGAAGTAGTCATTGAGTATGTATAAAAAGTTCATAATCGAGGACTCTTTGGCCTGAAATATGTTCAGTAGGTCAAACATGGACTACTGTATTGCTGACGTATTATCAGAAAGAGTCAATGATTATGGATAGAAAGTTCATGATTTACGACTCTTGGGCCAGAAATATGTTCAGTAAGTAAGTCAAATATTGACTACATTATGGCTGAATTATCATCAGACGGAGTCAATGAGTATGTAAATAAAAAGTGTCAAGATTGAGTATTCTTGGGCCAGAAATATGTCCAGTAGGTCAAATATGGTCTACTGTATGGCTGACGTATCATCAGAAGGAGTCAATGAACAGAAATAGAAAGTTCAAGGTCGAGAACTCTTGGGCCAGAAATATGTTCAGTAGATCAAATATGGACTTCTGTATGGCTGATAAAACATCAGAAAGAGACAAAGAGAATGTAAAGAAAGTTCATGATCGAGTACTCTTTGGCCAGAAATATGTTCAGTAGGTTAAATATGGACTACTGTATAGCTGATGTAACATAAGAAAGAGGCAATGAGAATATATAGAAAGTTCAAGATCAAGTACTCTTTGGCTAGAAATATGTTCAGTGGGTCAAATGTGGACTTCTCTATGGCTGATGTAACATCAGAAAGAGTGAATGAGTTTGTATTGAAAATTCATGAAACAGTACTCTTTGGCCAGAAATATGTTCAGAAGGTCAAATATGGACTACTCTCTGACTGATGTAAAATCAGAAATAGCTAATGAATATGTATGGAATGATCAAGTTCAAGGACCCCTTTTCCAGAAATATGTACAGTAGGTCAAAAATGGACTTCTCTATGGCTGATTTAACTTCAGAAGGAGCCTATGATTATGGATAGTATATTCATATTTGAAGACTCATCGACTAACATTATGTTCAATAAGTCAAATATGGATTACTGTATGGCTGACGTATCATCAGCAGGAGTCAATGAGTAGAAATACAAAGTTCATGATCGAAGACTCTTGGGCCAGAAATATGTTCAGTTGGTCAAATATTGAATTCTTTATGGCTGATGTATCATCAGACGGACTCAATAAGTATGAATGAAAAAGTTTAAGATTGAGTATTCTTTGGCCCGAAATATGTGCTTTAGGTCAAATATGGACTACAGTATGGATGATGTATCATCAGAAGGAGTCAATGGGTGGAAATAGAAAGTTCATGATCACTGACTCTTGGGCCTGAAATATGTTCAGTAGATCAAATATGCACTACTGTATGGCTGACGTATCATCAATCAGAAGGAATCAATGAGAATGTATATAAAAAGTGTCAAGATCGAGTATTCTTTGGCCAGATAATATGTCCATTAGTTCAAATATGGACTACTGTATGGCTGACGTATCATCAGAAGGAGTCATTGAGTATATTATAGGAAGTTCAAGGTTGAGGTTTCTTTGTCAGAAATATGTCCATTAGGTCAAATATGGACTACTGTATGGCTGATGTAACATCAGAAGGAATCAATGAGAATGTACAGAAAGTTTCATAATCGAAGGTTCTTTGGGCCAGAAATATGTTCAGTAGGTCAAATGTGGTCTTCTTAATGGCTGATGTAACATCAGAAAGAGTCAATGAGTTTTTTTTGAAAAGTTCATGAAACAGTACTCTTGGGCCAGAAATATGTTCAGAAGGTCAAATATAGACTAACTGAATGGCTGATGTAACATCAGACGAGTCAATGAATATGCATAGAAAATTTATGATCGAGGATACTTTGGCCAGGAACATGTTCAGAATGTCAAATGTGGACTACTGTATAGCTGATGTGTTATCAGAAGGCCTGAATGAACTGAAATAGAAAGTTCATGATCAGCGACTCTTGGACCAGATATATGTTCAGAATCTCAAATATGATCTACTGAATGGCTGATGTATAATCAGAATGAGTCAATGAGTATGCATAGAAAGTTCATGATCGAGTACTCTTGGGCCTGAAAAATGTTCAGTAGGTCAAATATGGAATACTGTCTGGCTGATAAAACATCAGAAGGAATCAATGAGACTGCTCAAGAAAGTTTATGATCGAGCGCTGTTTTGACAGAAATATGTTCAGTAGGTCAAATATGTGGACATCTCTATGGCTGATGTAACATCAGAAAGATTAAATCAATTTGTTTTGAAATATTCAGGAAACAGTTAAGGCTGACGTATCATCAGACGGACTCAATAAGTATGAATGGAAAAGTTCAAGATTGAGTATTCTTTGGCCCGAGATATATCCTTTAGGTCAAATATGTACTACTGTATGAATGATGTATCATCAAAAGGAGTCAATGAGTAGAAATACAAAGTTCATGATCATCGACTCTTGGGCCTGAAATCTGTCCATTAGTTCAAATATGGACTTCTGAATGGCTGACGTGACATCAGAAGGAGTCAATGAGTATGTATAAACAGTTCATGATGGAGGATTCATGGGCCAGAAATATGTTCAGTAGGTCAAATATTGACTACTGTATGGCTGACATATCATCAGACAGAGTCAATAAGTATGTATAAAAAAGTTCAAGATTGCGTATTCTTTGGCCAGAATTATGTCCATTAGGTCAAATATTGCACTACTGTATGGCTGATGTAACATCAGAAGGAATCAATGAGAATGTACAGAAAGTTCATAATCGAAGGTTCTTTTACCAGAAATATGATCAGTGCGACAAATGTGGACATCACTATGGCTGAACTAACATCAGAGGAAGTCAATTAAATTGTTTTGAAAGTTCATGAACAAGTACTCTTGGGCCAGAAATATGTTCAGAAGATCAAATATGAACTACTCGCTGACTGATGTAACATCAGAAGGAGTCATTATGTATAGAAAGTTCAAGTCAAATATTGACTGATTTATGCCAGAATTATCATCAGAATGAGTCAATGGTATGTATTGAAAAAGTTCATGACCGAAGACTCTTGGGTATGAAATATGTTCAGTAGTTCAAATATGGACTACTGTATGTCTGATGTAACATCAAAAGGAATGAATGAGACTGCACAGAAAGTTCATGATCGAGGGCTGTTGGGCCAGAAATACGTTCAATTGGTCAAATGTGGACATCTCTGTGGCTGATGTTATGTCGAAAAGAGTCAATGAGTAGGCACAAAAAGTTCATGATCGAGGACTCTTGGGCCATAAATATGTTCCAGAAGGTCAAATATGGACTTCTGTATGGCTGACGTATCATCAGAAGGAGTCAATGAGTATGTTATAGAAATTTCATGATTGAAGACTCTTGGTCCAGAAATATGTTCATTAGGTCAAATATTGGACTTCTGTTTGGCTGAATTATCATCAGACGGAGTCAATAAGAATGTATGAGAAATTTCAAGATTGAAGACTCTTTGGCCCGACATATGTCCATTAGGTCAAATATGGTCTACTGTAAGTTTGATGTATCATCAGGAGTCAATGAACAGAAATAGAAAGTTCAAGGTCGACGAATCTTGGGCCAGAAAAAACTTTAAGTTCGTCAAATTTGGACTACTTTATGGCTGATGGAACATGGGAAGTAGTCAATGAGTAGGCACAAAAAGTTCATGATCGAGGACTCTTGGGCCATAAATGTGCTCAGAAGGTCAAATATGGACTACAGTATGGCTGACGTATCATCAGAAGGAGTCAATGAGTATGTTATAGAAAGTTCATGATCAAGGACTCTTGGTCCAGAAATATGTTCAGTAAGTAAGTCAAATATTGACTAATTTATGGCTGAATTATCATCAGACGGAGTCAATAAGAATGTATATGGAAATTTCATGATCGAAGACTCTTTGGCCTGAAATATGTTCAGTAGGTCAAATATTGAATACTTTATGGCTGACGTATTATCAGTAGGACTGAATGAACAGAAATGTAAAGTTTCAGATCGACGACTCTTTGGCCAGATATATGTCCTTTACGTCAAATATGAACTTCTGATAGGCTGATGTTATTATCAGAAGGAAACAATGAGAATGTACAGAAAGTTCATGATTGGGGGGCTCTTTTGCCAGAAATATGATCAGTTGGTCAAATATTTACTACGTTTATGGCTGATGTATCATCGGAAAAAGTCAATGAGTATGTATAGAAGGTTCAAGATTGAGTACTCTTTGGCCAGAAATATGTTCCATTAGGTCAAATATAGACTTCTGAATGGCTGATGTAACATCAGAAAGAATCAATGAGAATGTGTAGAAAGTTCATGAACGAGTACTCTTTAGCCAGAAATATGTTCAGTAGGTCAAATATGGACTACTCTATGGACTGATGTAACATCAGAAGGAGTCAATGAATATGAAATAGAAATTTCATGATCAACGACTCTTGGGGCACATATATGTTCATTAGTAAAAATATGGACTTCTGAATGGCTGACGTAACATCAGGAGGAGACAATGAATATGTGTAGAAAGTTCATGATGTGAGGATTCTTGGACCAGAAATATGTTCAGTAAGTCCAAATATTGACTACTGTATGGCAGACGTATCATCAGAAAGAGAGTCAATGAGTATGTTATAGAAAGTTCATGATCGAGGACTAATTTGTCAAAAATATGTTCATAAGATCTAATTTAGACTTCTGTATTGAAGTACTTTATGGCTGACGTAATCATCAGACGGACTCAATAAGTACGTATGTAAAAAGTTCAAGATTGAGTATTTCTTTGGCCCGAAATATGTCCTTTAGGTCAAATATGGATGACGTATCATCAGAAGGAGTCAATGAGTTTGTTTTGAAAGTTCATGATCAATGACTCTTGGGCCAGAAATATGTTCAGAAGGTCAAATATGGACTACTGTATGGCTGACGTATCATCAATCAGAAGAAATCAATGACGAGAAATAAAAAGTTCAAGATTGAGGATTCATTGGCCAGATAATATGTTCAGTAGTCAATTATGGACTACTGAATGGCTGACGTGTTATCAGAAGGAGTCCTGAGTATGATTATAGAAACTGAACGTTCCAGATTGAGGACTCTTGGACCAGATATATGCCCATTATGTCAAATATGGACTACTGTATGGCTGAACTAACATTGGATGGAGTCATTAAGTATGAATAAAAATTTCAAGACTGAGCACTCTTTGGCCAAAAAATATGATCAGTTGGTCAAATATGTGAACTTCTCTCTATATGGCTGATGTATCATCAGAAGGAGTCAATGAACATTGAAATATGAAAGTTCATGAACGAGTACATTTGGGCCAGAAATATTTTCAGAAAATCAAATATGGACTACTGAATGGCTGATGTAACATCAAAACGAGTCAATGTGTTTGTTTTGAATGTTCATGAACGAGTACTCTTGGTCCAGATCTATGTCCGTTAGGTCAAATATGGACCTCTGAATGGCTGATGTTTGATCTCATTGATTCAGAAGGAATCAATGAGAATGTGCAGAAAGTTCATGATTTAGGGCTCTTTTGCCAGAAATATGATCAGAAAGTCAAATATTGACTACTGAATGGGTGATGCATCATCAGAAGGAGTCAATGAGTATGTCTAAGAAAGTTAAAGATCAGGCACTCTTTGGCCCGAAGTATGTCCATTAGGTCAAATATGCACTACAATATGGCTGCCGTATCATCCTTCTCATTGAACAGAAATAGGAAGTTCAAGATCGACGATTCTTGGGCCAGATATATGTCCATTACATCTAATATGGTCTTCTGAAT
Organism: Mylopharyngodon piceus; assembly: GCA_039654765.1. NCBI lineage: Eukaryota > Metazoa > Chordata > Actinopteri > Cypriniformes > Xenocyprididae > Mylopharyngodon > Mylopharyngodon piceus. Next base: position 28,716,093 of record CM077438.1, on the reverse strand, counting down.
TGCTGATGTAACATCAGAAGGAATCAATGAGAATGTACAGAAAGTTCATAATTGAGGTCCTTTTGCCAGAAATATGATCAGTAGGTCAAATGTGGATTTCCCTGTGGCTGATGTAACATCAGAAAGAGTCAATGCAAGTTCTTTGAAAGTTCATCAACGAGTAATCTGTGGCCAGAAAAATGTTCAGATGGTCAAATATGGACTACTGAATGGCTGATGTATAACCAGAACAAGTAAATGAGACCGCACAGAAAGTTTATGATCTAGGGTTGTTTTGACAGAAATATGTTCAGTAGATCAAATGTGGACATCGCTATGGCTGATGTAACGTCGAAAATAGTGAATGAGTTTGTTTTGAATATTCATGACTTCCTGAGCCACATATATTTCAATTAGGTCAATTATGGACTTCTGTATGGCTGATGTAACCGCAGAATTATTTGAGTGTACATGGAAAGATCAATATCGACGACTCCTGGACTGCTGTATGGCTGACGTAACATCAGAATGAGTCAATAAGTATGCATAGAGCTAACACATATGTGTTGTTATGCATTGCATTGCATACATAACACAACGCATGTTCTCTGTTTTATTGTATACTATTACTTTGTACATTGAAAAAATGACATATCACATATTTGCTGCATTGCATTTGCATTCACGGTCACTAAACATTCTTTTACGCATTGAAGAGAAATCATATGTGCTGTTGCATTTGCATACAAGAGCTAATATTCCTTTCTGCACTGAACATGTGACATAACGTGGTGCACTTGCATTGCATTGAATACAAGAACTAAATTACTCAGATGTGCATTTTAAGAATAACAAATTAAATATACCTTGTTTGTTTCCATTGCATTGCATAAAACAATTAAACTTCCGTTGTATATCGAAGATATAACTTGTAACATGAGCATATTGAATTACAATGCATTGAAGGTCTAACTAATTTGGTTGCGCAAAGAAGAGATAAAATATGTGCTGTTGCAGTGCATTGCACAGAGAACCTATCGTTATGCATTGAAGAATAACATATAATCTCTGCACTTGTTGCTTAGCAGTGCATACAAGATCTCACTCATTCTGTTGTTCATTGAAGAGTTAAACATATGTGCTCTTGAAGAATTAACACAGAATTGCAAAAAGATCTAACTTATCCCTTTGTGCACTAAGACATTTTTTTGAACATATGTGCTATCGCATTGCTTTGCATACAACTAACTTATAAATTTGTGTATTTGAAGAGATAACATAATATGAACCTTTGCATTACAATGCATACAAGATGCATTACAATGCAATGCATACAACTAACTCATTCCCTTAAGATAACATATGTGCTGTTGCATTGCATTGCATATAACATATAAGTAATGCGCTTGTTTTGTTGAATTGTATACAATAACTAATTCAGGTGTGGTTTGAAGAATAACACATGTAATATGGGTTGTTTTATTGCATTGCATAAAACAACTAACTTTCAGTTGTATATCGAAGATATAATGTAAACATGATCATTTTGCATTACAGTACATAGAAGGTCGAACTCTTTTGGTTGTGCAATGAAGAGATCACTTATGTGCTGTTGCATTGCATTGCGCACCGGACCTATCATCGTGCAATAAAGAATAACATATAAGCTATGCTTGTGCATTGCATTGGACATACGATTCAGCGTACTGCAATTGAAGAATAACACATAAGCCATGCACTTGTTGTTTTGCAGTGCGTACAATAACTCATTCCGCTGTGCATGAAAGAGTTAACATATCAGATGTTGAAGAGATAACTTCAATGCAATGAATAACGTTCCATTGCATTGCATACAAGAAATAGCTTATACCGTTGTACATTGAAGAAATAAAATCACATATTTGCTGCATTGCGTTGTATACACAATCACTAACTTTTTCTTTTACGCACTGAAGTGGTAACAATGTGCTGTTGCATTCGCATATCTTTTGCTATAACTTTATCATCATCGTTATCTTTATAGTTATCTTTGTTCATGTGAATGGGCCTTAAGTTAGCTCTTGTATGCAAATGCAGCAGCAAATGTATTATCTCTTCAAGATAAGAACAAGTTAGATCGTGTATGCAATGCAGCAAATATGTGATATTTTATCTCTTCAATGTAAAACGGAATAAGTTAGTCATGTATACAATGCAATGCGAAATCAAATATGTTATGTGCTATCTCTTCAATACACAACGGAACAGGTTATAATCTTGAATGCAGTGTAATGCAGCAGCACATATGTTATCTCTGTCAATGCACGTCGGAATGAGTTAGTTATAGTAAACAAGGCAAATAAACGTTGCCTTGTGTACAATAACTCCAATGCACAACGGAACGAGATAGTTCTTGTACGAACAGCAACGCAACAAGTGAACTGTGCGCAACAGCGCATATGTTATATGTTATTCTTCAATGCGCAACGTGCAATGCAATATAACAGCATATATGTCATATGTTATCTCTTCATTGCACAACGGAATGGGTTAGTTGTTTGTGCAACTGAACGTTGGTTGTCTTTTCAAATGCACAAAGGAATGAGTTCGATTTTGTATGCAAATGCAACACCATATATATTGTTATATCTGTTCAAAGCACAACGGACTGAGTCAGTTATTGCGTGCAACAAATACATGTCATGTATGTCTCATGTGTCTCTTCAATGCTAAAGTCAATAAAAGTCAGGTTATGCATGCAATGCAATGCTAAACATACGTGTTAGCTTTTCAATGCACAAAGGATTAAGTTAGTTCTTGCATACAAATCAATAAAACTGCATATTTCTTGTGTCATTCTTAAATCCAAATTTAATATGTTGGTCACGAACGCAGTGTGAAATCAAATGTGTTGTGTTATCTCTTCAAGAGGACATGTTAACTTTTCAATGCACAACGGAATGAGTTAGTTCTTGTATGCACTGCAACGCAACAAGTGCATAGCTCATGTCATTATTCAATTGCACATCGTTGGAACGTATGTGCAATGCAATGCAACTGTACATATTTTACCTTAATGGAGTTCCTGTATGCTTTGCATTATAATGCATATTCTATGCATTGTAATGCAAAGGGTCATATTATGTTATCTCTTCAATACACAAATGTATAGGTTAGTTAGTTGTATGCAAAGCAATGCGAGAGAGGACATATGGGTTGTCTTTTCAGTGCACAGAGCATAGCTTATATATTATTAATCGTTGCACAACTTTAGGTCCTGTGTTAGGTCAATGCACTACAACAGCACATATGTTATCTCTTCATTGCACAATCAAATGAGTTAGATCTTCTGTACAATTCTTTGTGTTATCTCTACAACAGGACATATGTTAACTCTTCAATGCACAGTGGAATAAGTTAGTTCTAGTATACAATGCAACAAAATAAGTGCATAACTTATGTTATTCTTGAAATTGCACAACGATAGGTCCAGTAGACAAATGCTATGTTATCTTAACGGAACGAGTTAGTTCTTGTATGCATTGCATTATAATGCATCTTCTATGCATTGTAAATGCAAAGGATCATATTTTGTTATATCTTGAATACACAAATGTATAAGTTAGTTGGATGCAAAGCAATGCGATAGCACATGTGTTATTGTGTTGTCTAAATATTTTATTGTGCTTTGCGGCAAATGCTAGTTTATTCTAGATCTTAAGGTTCTGGGATCATTTAGATCTTTACGCAATTCGATGTGTGATATCTTCTACAGCACATATATTATCTCTTCATTGCACAACCAAATGAGTTAGATCTTCTGTGCAATCTATGTATTATATCTTCAACAGCATTGTTAACTCTTCACTGCACAGGGGAATGAGTTAGTACTTGTATACAATGCAACGCAACAAGTGCATAGCTTAAATGTTATTCTTCATTGCACAACGATAGGATCTGTGTGCAATGCACTACAACAGCGTAAATGCAAAAAGGCTAATATCATGTTATCTCTTCAATAAACAAATGTATAAGTTAGTCGTATGCAAAGCAATGCGACAGCATATATGTTATTGTGTTGTCCTTTCAGTGCACAGAGGAATAAGTTAGATCTTTGTGCAATTCAGTGTGTGATCTCTTCAACAGCACATACGATAACTCCAATGCACAATGGAATGAGTTAGTTCTTGTATGCACTGCAACGCAACAAGTGCATAGCTTAAATGTTATTCTTCATTGCACAACGATAGGATCTGTGTGCAATGCACAGCAACAGCACATATGTTATCTCTTCATTGTACAACGCTGGATCATATGTGCAATGCAACAGCACATTATGTCATCTTAACGGAATGAGTTAGTTCTTGTATGCATTGTTATGCGAAGGCTCCATGTTGTTATCGCTTCAATGCCCAAATGAACAAGTTAGCTGTATGCAAAGCAATGCGATAGCACGTGTGTTGTCTAAATGTTTTATTGTGCTATGCAACAAGTGCATAGCTTATATCCTTGTTCTAGAGCTTAAGGATCTAGGATCAGTTAGATTTTTATGCAATTCTATATGTGATCTCTTCAGCAGAACATGTTGTAACTCTTCAATGCACAATGTTCTTGTATGCACTGAAACGCCAAGAGTGAACTGTGCGCAATGCACTGGAACAGCACATATGTTATCTCTTTAATGCACAACAAAATGAATTAAATATTTTATGCATTGCAATGCAAAATGCTCGTGTTACATATTTGATATACAATGGTTATTAAAGTTAGTTGTTTTTATGCAATGAAATTACATGTGTAATTCTTCAATTACACAACACAATTTAACAGTACATATTTTACCTTAACGGAATGAATCAGTGCTTGTATGCAGTGCATTATAATGCATATTCTATGCATTGTAACGCAATGAATCATATTATGTTATCTCTTCAATACACAAATGTATAAGTTAGTTAGTTGTATGCAAAGCAATGCGAGAGGACATATGTCCTTTGTTAGGTCAATGCACTACAACAGCACATATGTTATTTCTTCATTGCACAACCAAATGAGTTAAATCTTTTGTGCAATTCTAGGTATCTCTTCAACAGCACATATGTTAACTCTTCAATCACAGTGGAATGAGTCAGTGCTTGTATGCATTGCATTATAATGCATCTTCTATGAAACAACGCTTATTTCATGCGTCATTCTTAAAATGCACATCTGAATAATTTAGTTCTTGCATGCAATGCAATTCAAGGGCGCGTGCACGTTATGTCTTCTGTGCAAAAAAGGAATGTTAGCTCTTGTATGCAAATGCAACAGCACATATCTCTTCTATGCGAAAAGAATAAGTTTAGTGACCGTGAATGCAAATATAATGCAGCGAATATGTGATGTCATTTTTTCAATGTACAAGGGAATAAGCTATTTCTTGTATGCAATGCAATAAAACAGAGAATGTCACGTGTGATTCTTCAATGCAAAAAGTCAATAAAAGTCAGGTTATGTATGCAATGCAATGTGAAAACGCATGTGTTAGCTCTTCAATGCACAACGTGAAGTTCTTGCATGCAGTGCAAAGCAAAAGAGTATATTTCATGTCATTCTTAAATAAAATATCAAATATGTTACGTGTTAGCTCTTCAACAGCACGTTTAACCCTTCAATGCACAGCGGAATCAAGTAGTTCAAGTGCATATATTATATGTTATCAATCGATTCCACATTTGCTCTTTTCCATGGCATTGTGTACATGTACTAAGTTACTCGGTTGTGCATTTAAGAATAACACATGAAATATGTAGTTTCATACAACTAACTTAATAGATTGTATGTTGAAAAGATAACATTTAAAATATGAGCTTTATTTCATAAAGCATTACAGTGCATAGAAGAACTGAACCATTTGGTTGAGCAATGAAGAAACAACTTGTCTAGTTGCAGTGCATTACTCACAGGATCTATCGATGTGCAGTGAAGAATAACAACTATAGTTAGTTTATTATGTAAGAAGTCCATATTTGACCTGCTGTACATATTTCTGGCCCAAGATTCCTTGATAATGAACTGTCTATACCAACTCATTGCATCTTTCTGATGTTACATCAGCCATAGAGAAGTCCATTTGTGACCTACTGAAAACATAATTCTGGTCACAGTGTAGTCAATTTCAGACTTTCTGTATACAATCTGATGTTACATCAGAAAGATGCAGTAGTCCACATTTACCCAACTGAACATATTTCTTACTTAAAGAGTCGTCAATCATAAACTTATAGTCATTGACTCCTTCTGACGATATCAGCCAAACAGTAGTCCATATTTGACCTAATGGACAAAAATGCTTGCAAAAAAGTCTTAGAACTCGTCCATAATCTGATATAATAATCTAATCTAACATAATCTAATCTATAATATCTGGAAGTATATTGCTTAAGAATCTTCAATCTTGAATTTTCTATTTCTATTCATTGACTCCTTCTTGTGATATGTCAGCCACACAGAAGTCCATGTTCGACATTCTGAACATATTTCTGGCTCAAGGGTACTCATTTATAAACTTTCAAAACAAACTCATTGACTCATTCTGATGTTACATCAGCCATAGCGAAGTTCACATTTGACCTAGTGTTCATATTTCTGGAAAAATAGCCCATGATCATGAACTTTATAGACATTCTTTCTGAATCCTTCTGATATTATGTCAGACAGACAGTAGTCCATATTTGATATACTGAACTTATTTCAGGCCCAAGAGTCGTTCATTGTGAACTTTCTATTTCTAATTATTGACTCCTTCTGATGATACGTCAGCCATACAATACTTCATATTTGACCTAATGGAGATATTTCTGGCCAAAGAGTGCTTTGATATGAACTTTTTTATACATACTTAATGACTCCTGATGTTACTTCAGCGATACAGAAGTCAATATTTGACCTAATGGATATATGTCTGGCCCGAGAGTCATCAATCTTGAACATTCTATTTCTTCTCATTGTTTCCTCCTGATGATACATCAGCCATACAGTAGTCAATACCATTGAACATATTTTTGGCCCAAGAGTCCTCGATCATGGAAATTTTAAACATACTCATTGACTCCATCTGATATTAGATGATACATCAGCCATACAGCCATATATTTTGACATATTGAACTTATTAGTTATTCAAAGATTCTTCAAATGTGAATGTACCATACATAATCTTAGGCTCCTTCTGATGTTAAATCAGCCATTCAGAAGTCCATTTTTGACGTAATGGACATATATCTGGCCCAAGAGTCGTCGATCTTGAACTTTCTATTTCTGTTCATTGACTCCTTCTGATGATAGGTTATCCATAGAGTAGACCATAGTTGACCTAATGGACATATCTCGGGCCAAAGAATTCTCAATCTTGAACATTTTTATACATACTTATTGAGTCCGTCTGATGATACGTCAGCCATATTTCTGGCCCAAAAGTACTGTTTCATGAATTTTCAAAAGAAACTCATTCACTCTTTCTGATGTTACATAAGCCATAGTCACGTCCACATTTGACCTACTGAACATATTTCTGGCAAAACAGCACTCTGATCATAAATATTCTGAGCAATCTCAATGATTCCTTCTGATTTTCCATCAGAGACAGTAGTCCATTTTTGACCTACTGAACATATATCAAGCCAGGAGTCGTCGATCAAGAACTTTCTACATATAATCAAATCCTTCTGATGTTACATCAGCCATACAGAAGTCCATATTTGACCTAATGGACATATTCCTGTCCCAAGAGTACTCAGACATGAACTTTTTTATACATAAAGACTAATTCTGATGTTACTTTCAGCCATACAGATGCCAAAATTAGATCAAATGAACATTTTTTGTCCAAATTAGTCCTTGATCATGAATTTTCTAACTTTCTCATTGACTCCATCTGATGTTACATCAGCCATAAAGTGGTCCATATTTCATTCTCATTGTTTCCTTCTGATCTTACATCATCCATTCAGAAGTCCATATTTGACGTAATGGACATATTTCTGGCTGAAGAGTCCTTGATCATGAACTTTTTATACATACTCATTGACTACTTCTGATGTTACATCAGCCATAAAGTAGTACATATTTTACGCACATAAAGTTTTTTCTGGCCCAAGAATCCTCAATCATGAGCTTTCTATACATACTCATTGACTCTTTTTGATGTTACATCAGCCATAGAGAAGTCCACATTTGACCTACTGATCATATTTCTGGCAAAAGAGTCCTCCATCATGAACTTTCTGTACATTCTCATTGTTGCCTTCTGATATTACATCATCCATTCAGAAGTCCATATTTGACGTAATGGACATATTTCTGGCTGAAGAGTCCTTGATCATGAACTTTTTATACATACTCATTGACAACTTCTGATGTTACATCAGCCATAAAATAGTACATATTTTACACACATAAATTTTTTTCTGGCCCAGGAATCCTCAATCATGAGCTTTCTATACATACTCATTGATTCCTTCTGATGTTACATCAGCCATACAGTAGCGCATATTTGACTTACTGGACGTGTTTCGGGCCAAAGAATGCTCAGTCTTGAACTTTTTTATACATACTTATTATGTCTGATGATACATCAACCATAAAGTAGTCAATATTTGACCTAATGAACATATTTCTGGCCCATGAATCCTCAATCATGAACTGTTTATACATACTCATTGACTCCTTCTCATGTTACGTCAGCCATTCAGAAGTCCATATTTGACCTTTTGAACATATTGTTATTCTATGAGTGATCAAATACGAATGACCTATACATAATCATTGGCTCCTTCTGATGTTAAATCAGCCATACAGAATTCCATACCTACTCAACATATTTCTGGCCAAGGAGTCATCGATCTGGAATTTTAAATTTCTGTTCATTCAGTCCTTCTGATAATACGTCAGCCATACAGTAATCCATATTTAACCTTCTGAACATATTTCTGGCCAAAGAGTACTGTTTCCTGAATTTTCAAAACAAACTCATTCACTCTTTGTGATGTTACATCAGCCATAGAGAAGTCCACATTTGACCTGCTGAACATATTTCTGACAAAACAGCCCTCAAGCATAAACTTTCTGTGCAGTCTCACTGATTCCTTTAAATGTTATATCAGGCAGAGAGTAGTCCATATTTGACCTACTGAACATATTTCAGGCCCAAGAGTCATCAATCATGAACTTTCTCTACATACTCATTGGCTCTCTCCGATGTTACATCAGCCATAGAGAAATCTTCATTTGACCTACTGATCATATTTCTGGCAAAAGAGCCCTCGATCATGAACTTTCTGTACATTCTCTTTGATTCCTTCTGATGTTACATCAGCCATTCAGAAGTCCATTTTTGATGTAATGGACATATATCTGGCCCAAGAGTCATCAACCTTGAACTTTCTATTTCTGTTCATTGACTCCTGATGATACGACAAACTTACAGTAGTCCATATTTGACCTAATGGACATATTTCGGGCCAAAGAATACTCAATCTTGAACTTTTTTAGACATACTTATTGACTCCATATGATGATAATTCAGCAATAAAGTAGTAAATATTTGACTTAATTACTGATCATATTTCTGGCCCAAGAGTCCTTGATCATGAACTTTCTATAACATACTCATTGACTCCTGATGATACGTCAGCCATACTGTATTCCATATTTGACCTAATGGACAAATTTCGGGCCATGATGTTACGTCTGATGTTACGTCAGCCATACAGATGTTCATATTTGACCTAATGGACTTATTTCTGGCCAAAGTATACTCTATCTTGAATTTTTTTTTATACATACTTATGAACTCTGTCTGATGATACGTCAGCCACGAAGTGGTCCAATTATATAATTAAAAATAAATATTTGACCTAATGAACATATTTCTGGCCCAAGAGTCCTAAATCGTGAACTTTTTATATATACTCATTGACTCCTTCTGATGTTACATCAGCCATAGAGAAGTCCATATTTGACCTAATGGACAGAAATCTGGCTCAAGAATCCTTGATCTTAAACTTTCTATTTCTACTAATTATCTCCTCATGATATGTTAGCCATACAGTAGTCAATATCTGACCTATTGAACATATTTCTTTTGAACATATTGTTAGTCGATGAGTGATCAAATATGAATGATGTTTAATCAGCCATACAGATGTCCATACCTACTCAACATATTTCTTGCAAAAGGGTCCTTGAACTTGAACATCCTATACATATTCATTGACTATTTCCGATGTTACATCAGTAAGAGAGTAGTCCATGTTTGACCTTCTGAACATATTTCTGGCCCACAAGTACTGTTTCGTGAATTTTCAAAACAAACTCATTCACTCTTTCTGATGTTACATCAGCGATAGAGAAGTCCACATTTGACCTTCTGAACATATTTCTGTCAAAACAGCCCTCAATAATAAATTTTCTGTGCAGTCTTAATGATTCCTTCTGATTTTCCATCAGACAGACAGTAGTCCATATTTGACCTACTGAACATATTTCTGCCGCAAGAGTACTCGGCCTTGAACTTTCTTATACATACTTATTGACTAATTCTGATTTTCCATCAGACAGACAGTAGTCCATATTTGACCTACTGAACATATTTCAGGCCCAGGAGTCGTCGATCAAGAACTTTCTATACACACTAAAATCCTTCTGTGGTTACATCAGCCATACAGAAGTCCATATTTAACCTAATGGACAAATTTCTGCCCCAAGAGTACTCGGCCTTGAACTTTTTTATACATACTTATTGACTAATTCTGATGTTACTTCAGCCATACAGAAGCCAAAATTAAATCTTATGAACATTTTTCTGCCAAATTAGTCCTTGATCAAGAACTTTCTATAACCTACTCATTGACTCCATCTGATGTTAGATCAGCCATTCAGTAGTCCATATTTGACCTTCTGAATACATTTCTGGCCCAAGAGTACTTGTTCATGAACTTTTAAAACAAACTCATTGACTCTTTTTGATGTTACATCAGTCATACAGAAGACCACATTTGACCTAATGAACATATTTTTGACAAGTTAGCCCTCGATCATGAACTTTCTATAATATACTCATGGACTCCTTCTGATGGACTCCTTTTTTTTTTTTTCTTTTTTTTTTTTCTCATTGAGCAAAACGACAGTTACAACATGACATAGTAACTTATACATAAAAGACAAAAAAAAAAAAATACATACATATACATATACAAATACAGAAGAAGACATGGAGAGAGAGACAAAGAAGTAGGCTATAGATATATGGTTGTGGTAGTTTCAGCAGGTACAGGTACAGAGATCAGTTAAATCAATTTCATGAATTGCATTAGTTATTACTGCTTAGTTTTCCTTGTATTGTTGTGGGAAGGAAGAAAGAGATAGAAAAAAAATAAAGACTGGAAGTGACTGCACTAAGTGATAAATAGACATTGGCACCTCCAGACACCAGTACCAGGCACCTCCAGACAAGGCTCACCTAGTCTGGGTGTGACCCAGCAACTGACTATTCATATATGTATTCCTGGTTTTCAATATATTATGTCTGTATCAGTTGAGCCATTTTAAATTGTATTCTGTGGGTATAACGGTGGTGTACACTAGTTAGCTCCCTAGCCAGAGACACCGCGTTTGACCCAGTTTATTCTGTCATATTGAATGAGTTAACAGAACACCGGCAGAGGTGGTGAAAGGAGGAGGCAGGCAACGCAAAAAATAAAAATAAAAATAAAAATAAAAAAACCTGTATCAACAGTGTCTGTGTCAACCGGATGTGCCAGTCAGGCCCACCGACAGAAACAGAGTGGCCGACAGACCCAGAGAGCCTATAAGTTATATAAATTATTAAAAATTCATAATGATTGTGGAACTGTTTTCATAATAGATGGAGATACATAAGAGGCCCAATTGTTCTATAAAAATGAAAGTATCAATAGTTCGACCACTGCTGCCACTACTAACAACAATAATCATAACCATAAAAATTAAAGTACTAAAGTACCTTAAAAAATATAAAAATAAAAAAATAAATAATAATACATATACATATACATATATATATATATACACATAAGATATATTATAGCATACAGTACAACTATATAGTCAGTTATCATATAGTCATAATATAAATCGCAGTCACTTACAAATATATGTACATAAACCCCCCACACACATATACACATGTGGATACATACATATATATATATACACACACATACACACATATATATAAATAAATATATACATACATATACACAAATATATACATACATATACATTAATATATACCCACATATACATATATATATATACACACACACACACACATACACACACACACACACACACACACACACACATATATATATATATACATATATATAAATATAAAAATATATTGATTATATTCATCTATCATTTTTATAATATGTATTAAATAAGACTTTATTCATCTATTGTAGAAGTGTGATTTCTCATTTTCTATTCATATATTATAAAAGCATCTATTGTATATACCCTGAGGATTGGGGCATCAGCTCACCAGCCAGATTTAATCAATATTTAAGGATAAGAGCAGTGGACTAAAAACTTTATTGAATCTAAATAACTGGTTTTGTGTTTCTGATGCATGTTTTTCTTGAATAATATATTCCTTTAATAGATATAGCCATTGTGTAATTGATATTTGGCATTTATTTTTCCAATTAAGTAATATTGTTTTCTTGGTGATAGCTAGAGACATGAGTAAAGGTATTGAATATTTAAAAGATGGGTTAATTTGAGAGGTATCACCTAGGAGGCGTAATGAAGGGAATTTTGGGATTCTGGTTTTGAAAAATTCTGTTAATTTGTTGGTGACATCTTTCCAAAACTGATGAACGGGAGGGCATAACCAAAGTGTATGAAGGTAAGAGTCTTGTGTATTTTGGTTGCAGTTAATAGATCTGTCCGAGGTTTTTAGGCCCATTGTGAACATCTTCCGTTGTGTAATGTGTGTTCTATGTACAATCTTAAATTGGATTAATTGAATATTTGTGTTTGTACTAAAGATAAAGCTATTTTTACAAACTGTTTTCCAGAATTCCTCATCTGTGTTAATATTAAGGTCTTTCTCCCATTGTTTAACTGGTGCTACTGTATTGATATCTATAGAAGATATTAAAGTATATAGTTTCGTGAGCATCTTTACTGAATTACTGATTGTGTTGATATGTTTAACAATTGGGAAAGGTTGTGCAATGTCTGTGATTCCAGTTGTGGTTTTAATAGAGTTCCTGATTTGTAGGTAGTAATAATAGTGTTCTATTCCTAAATTAAATTCCTGCATTAATTCTGTAAAAGTAATGAAGGTGTTATCAGAAAACAGGTGATGTATATGTGTGATGCCTTTCTCTTTCCATTTGGTATTGTTAAGTGGCATATGATTAATAGTGAAATCCGGGTTATTCCATATAGGTGAACTGATGTGTGGTACGAGCTTGTGATTTATCAATGTATTAATTTTCCACCAAGCAGTGAGAGTTGTTTTAATCATCAAATTCTTAAAGAGATGAGATGCTAAATAATAGTGTTGAAAATTTGGTGCTGCTAGACCGCCTTGAGCTTTATTTTTTTGAAGTTTTTGTAAGCTTATTTTCGGATTCTTGTTTTTCCAGTAAAATTTGCTTATTATTTGATTTAATGATGTAAACCATTTCTTGGTTGGCTGTACAGGAGTCATGGTGAATAAGTAAAGGACTTTGGGTAGTGTACACATTTTAACTGTTGCATTTCGACCTAAAATGGAAAGTGGTAGGTTCATCCATCGAGTTAAGTCATCTTCTATTGTTTTTAACAGTGTGATAAAATTAAGGTTAAATAAGTCAGAAAGGTTCTGGGAAATATTTATTCCTAAATATGTAATATTGTTTATTGTGAATGATGTGTCCAGTTTACTAGTGTCCTGTGAATTCATGTTCAGTGGTAAAATTGTTGATTTAGTCCAGTTTATGGAATAGTCTCTTGAAATATTACATTAGTCAATATTTGACCTATTGAACATATTTCTGTCAGAAGGGTCCTCAATCAGAAATTTTATACATACTCATTGACTCCTTCTGAGGTTACATCAGCCATACAGAAGTCCAAATTTGACCTAATAGACATATTTCTGGCTCAAGAGTCCTTGATCATGAACTTTCTTTTTCTGCTAATGGACTCCTTCTGATGATATGTCAGCCATACAGTAGTCCTTATTTGACCTGTTAAACATATTGTTAGTCGATGAGTGCTGAAGTACGAAAGACCTATACATAATCATAGGCTCCTTCTGTTGTTAATTCAGCCATACAGAAGTCCATATTTGACGTAATGAACATATTTCTGGCAAAAGGGTCCTCAAAATTGAACGTTCTATACATATTCATTGGCTACATCTGGACTCAAAGACTCAAAGAGTATGTAAAAAAAGTTCATGATCAAAGACTCTTTTGCCAGAAATATGTTCAGTTAGTCAAATATGGACTTCTTTATGGTTTATGTAACATCAGAATGAGGCAATGAGTACGTATAGAATGTTCATGATTGAGTACTCTTCGGCCAGAAAGAATTGAAGTAGGTCTAATATTGCTTATTGTTTTGCTGATGTAACAGAGGATTTTTTTTTTTTTTTTTGCCAGACTTCTGTTCAGTAGGTCAAATGTGGACTAATGTCTGTCTGACGTATCATCAGGAGTCACTGTATGTATAAAAAAGTTCAAGATCGAGTACTTCTTGCTAGAAACATGTTCATTAAGTCGAATATGGACTACTGTCCGGCTGATGTAACATCAGAAACAGTCAATGAGGCTGTATAGAAAGTTCAAGTTTGAGGATGTTCTTGCCACAAATATGTTCAGTAGGTCAAATATGGACTTCTGTATGGCTGAAAAACATCAGAAGGACCCAATGATATGTACGGAGAATTCAAGATAGAGGACTAATTTGCCAGAAATATGTTCAGTAGGTAAACAAAGGACTTCTTTATGGCTGAATTAACATCAAAAAGAGGCAATGAGTATATATAGAAAGTTCATGTTCAAGGAATCTTGGTCCAGAAATATGTCCTTTAGGTCAAATATGCACTACTTCACTACTCTAGAAGGAGTCAATGAATAGAAATAGAAATTTCAAGATCGACGACTCTTGGACCACATATATGTCCATTAGTAAAAATATGGACTTCTGAATGGCTGACGTAACATCAGAAGGAGACAATGAGTATGTATAGAAAGTTCATGATTGAGGATTCTTGGGCCAGAAATATGTTCAGTAGGGGTCAAATGTGGACTTCTCTATGCTGATGTAACATCAGAAGGAGTCAATGAATAGAAATAGAAATTTCAAGATCGACGACTCTTGGGGCACATATGTCCATTAGTAAAAATATGGACTTCTGAATGGCTGACGTAACATCAGAAGGAGACAATGAATATGTTATAGAAAGTTCTTGATCGAGAGCTAATTTGTCAAAAATGTGTTCATAAGATCTAATTTGGACTTCTGTATTGCTGAAGTAACATCAGATGGAGTCATTATGTATAAAAAATTTCAAGATTGAGCACTCTTTGGCCAGAAATATTTCAATTACTTCAAATATGCACTACTTTATGGCTGATGTATCATCAGAAGGAGTCAATGGGTGGAAATAGAAAGTTCAAGATCGATGACTCTTGGACCAGATGTATGTCCATTACATCTAATATGGACTTCTGAATGGCTGATGTAACATCAGAAGTAATCAATGTGAATGTACAGAAAGGTCATAATTGAGGGCTCTTTTGCCAGAAATATGATCAGTACGTCAAATGTGGACATCTCTATGGCTGAAATAACATCAGAAAGAGTCAATGAGTTTGTTTTGAAACTTCATGAACAAGTAGTCTTGGGTCTGAAATGTGTTCAGAAGATCAAATATGGACAAGTTCAGAAAGTTCATGATCGAGGGATCTTTAGCCAGTAGGTCAAATGTGGACTTCTCTATGGCTGAGGTAACATCAGAAAAAAAGTCAATAACTACGTATAAAAAAGTTCAAGATTGAGTATTCTTTGTCCCAAAATATGTCCATTAGGTCAAATATAGACTTCTGAATTGCTGACGTATCATCAGAAGAAATTAAGGAGAATGTCCAGAAAGTTCATGATCGAGGGCTCTTTAGCCTGAAATATGATCAGTAGGTCAAATGTGGACTTCTCTATGCTGATGTAACATCAGAAGGAGTCAATGAATAGAAATAGAAATTTCAAGATCGACGACTCTTGGGCCACATATATGTCCATTAGTAAAAATATGGACTTCTGAATGGCTGACGTAACATCAGAAGGAGACAATGAGTATGTATAGAAAGTTCATGATTGAGGATTCTTGGGCCAGAAATATGTTTAGTTGGTCAAATATTGACTACTTTATGGCTGACGTATCATCAGACAAAGTCAATAAGTATGTAAAAAAATGATCAAGACTGAGTATTCTTTGGCGCAAAATATGTCCATTAGGTCAAATATAGACTTCTCAATTGCTGACGTATCATCAGAAGAAATCAAGGAGAATGTGCAGAAAGTTCATGATCGAGTGCTCTTTAGCCTGAAATATGATCAGTAGGTCAAATGTGGATTTCTTTATGCTGATGTAACATCAGAAGGAGTCAATGAATAGAAATAGAAATTTCATGATCGACGACTCTTGGGACACATATATGTCCATTAGTAAAAATATGGACTTCTGAATGACTGACGTAACATCAGAAGGAGACAATGAATGTGTGTAGAAAGTTCATGATTGAGGGTTCTTGGACCAGACATATGGTCAGTAGTCCAAATATTGACTTTATGGCAGACGTATCATCAGAAAAAGTCAATGAATATGTTATAGATGATCGAGGACTAATTTGTCAAAAATGTGTTCATAAGATCTAATTTGGACTTCTGTATTGCTGAAGTAACACTACTTTATGGCTGACGTATTATCAGGCGGACTCAATAAGTATGAATGGAAAAGTTCAAGATTTGAGTATTCTTTGGCCCGAAATATATTCTTTAGGTCAAACATGGACTACTGTATGGATGATGTATCATCAGAAGGAGTCAATGGGTGGAAATAGAAAGTTCATGATCAACAACTCTTGGGCCTGAAATATGTGCAGTAGGTCAAATATGGACTTCTGAATGGCTGACGTGACATGAGAAGGAGTCAATGAGTATGTATAAACAGTTCATGATGGAGGATTCATCGGCCAGAAATATGTTCAGTAGGTCAAATATTGACTACTTTTTGGCTGATGTATCATCAGACAGAGTCAATAAGTATGAATGAAAAACTTCATGATTGAGTATTCTTTGGTCCGAAATATGTCCATTAGGTCACATATGCACTACTGTATGGCTGATGTAACATCAGATGGAATCAATGAGAATGTACAGAAAGTTCATAATCGAAGGTTCTTTTACCAGAAATATGTTCAGTAAGTCAAATGTGGACTTCTCTAAAGTCAATAAAATTGTTTTGAAAGTTCATGAACGAGTACATTTGAGCCAGTTATATATGTTCAGAAAATCAAATATGGACTACTGAGTGGCTGATATAACATTAAACGAGTCAATGTGTTTGTTTTGAATGTTCATGAACGAGTACTCTTGGTCCAGATCTATGTCCGTTAGGTCAAATATGGACCTCTGAATGGCTGATGTTTGATCTCATTGATTCAGAAGGAATCAATGAGAATGTGCAGAAAGTTCATAATCGAAGGTTCTTTTGCCAGAAATATGTTCAGTAGCTCAAATGTGGTCTTCTCTGTGGCTGATGTAACATCAGAAAGAGTCAATGAGTTTCTTTTGAAAGTTCACGAACAAGTACTCTTGGGCCAGAAATGTGTTCAGAAGGTCAAATATGGACAACTGAATGGCTGATGTAACATCAGGAGTCAATGAGTATGTATAAAAAGTTCATGATCGAGGACTCTTTGGCCCGAAATATGTTCAGTAGTCAAATATGGAGTACTGTGCGGCTGACGTGTTATCAGAAGGCCTAATTGAACTGAAACTGAAAGTTCCAGATCGACGACTCTTGGACCAGATATATGTCCATTACGTCAGATATGGACTTCTGAATGGCTGATGTAAGATCAGAAGGAAACAATGAGAATGTACACAAAGTTCGTGATAGAGGGCTGTTTTGCCAGAAATATGATCAGTTGGTCAAATGTGAACTTCTCTGTGTATGATGTAACATCAGAAAGAGTCAATAAAATTGTTTTGAATGTTCATGAACGAGTACTCGGGCCAGAAATGTTTTCTGTCTGTACTGTATGGATGATGTATCATCAGAAGGAGTCAATGGGTGGAAATAGAATGTTCATGATCACCGACTCTTGGGCCTGAAATATGTTCATTAGGTCAAATATGGACTTCTGAATGGCTGACGTAACATCAGAAGGAGTCACTGAGTATGTATAAACAGTTCAAGATTGAGTATTCTTTGGCCGGAAATATGTCCATTCGATCAAATATTTATGGCTGATGTAACATCAGGAGGAATCAATGAGAATGTACAGAAAGTTCATGATCGAGGGCTCTTTTGCCAGAAATTTGACCAGTATGTCAAAAGTGGACTTCTCTATGGCTGATGTAACATCAGAAACAGTATCAGAAACAGGATTACCGTATGGCTGACGTATCATCAGAAGGAGTCAATGAGCAGAAGGAGTCAATGAGTAGAAATACAAAGTTCAAGATCGACGATTCTAGATTCAGATATATATCCATTAAGTCAAATATGGACATCTGTATGGCTGACGCAACATCAGAAGGAGTCAATGGGATCGATGATTCTAGAGCCAAAAATATGTTCAGTAGGTCAAATATTGACTACTTTATGGCTGATGTATCATCAGATGGACTCAATAAGTATGTATAAACAGTTCAAGATTGAGTACTCTTTGGCCTGAAATATGGCCTTTAGGTCATATATGGACTACTGTATGGATGATATATCATCAGAAGGAGTCAATGGGTGGAAATAGGATGTTCATGATCACCGACTCTTGGGCCTGAAATATGTTCATTAGGTCAAATATGGACTTCTGAATGGCTGACGTAACATCAGAAGGAGTCTATGATTATGGATAGTACATTCATATTTAAAGACTCATCGACTAACAATATGTTCAATAGGTCAAATGTGGATTACCGTATGGCTGACGTATCATCAGAAGGAGTCAATGAGTAGAAATACAAAGTTCAAGATCGACGATTCTAGATTCAGATATATATCCATTAAGTCAAATATGGACATCTGTATGGCTGACGCAACATCAGAAGGAGTCAATGGGATCGACGATTCTAGAGCCAAAAATATGTTCAGTAGGTCAAATATTGACTACTTTATGGCTGATGTATCATCAGATGGACTCAATAAGTATGTATAAACAGTTCAAGATTGAGTATTCTTTGGCCGGAAATATGTCCATTAGATCAAATATTTATGGCCGATGTAACATCAGAAACAGTCAATGAAATTGTTTTGAAAGTTCATGACCAAGTACTCTTTGGCCAGAAATATGTTCAGAAGGTCAAATATGAACTACTGAATAGCTGATGTATAATCAGAATGAGTCAATGAGCATGTATAGAAAGTTCATGATCGACGACTCCTGGGCCTGAAAAATGTTCAGTAAGTCAAATATGGACTATTGTCTGTCTGATATAACATCAAAAGGAATCAGTGAGACTGCACAGAAAGTTTATGATCGAGGGCTGTTTTGACAGAAATATGTTCAGTAGGTCAAATGTGGACATCTCTATGGCTGATGTAACATCAGAAAGAGTGAATGAGTTTGTTTTGAAAATTCAGGAAACAGTACTCTTTGGCCAGAAATATGTTCAGAAGGTCAAATATGGACTACTCTCTGACTGATGTAAAATTAGAACTACTTAATGAATATGTATAGAATGTTCAAGTTCGAGGACCCTTTTTCCAGAAATATGTTCAGTAGGTCAAATATGAACTTCTCTATGGCTGATTTCACTTCAGAAGGAGCCTATGATTATGGATAGTACATTCACATTTGAAGACTCATCGACTAACAATATGTTCAATAGGTCAAATATGGATTACTGTATGGCTGACGTTTGATCAAACGGAGTCAATGAGTAGAAATACAAAGTTCATGATCGACGTTTCTAGAGCCAGAAATATGTTCAGTAGGTCAAATATTGACTACTTTATGCCTGACCTATCATCAGACGGACTCAATAAGTATGAATGGAAAAGTTCAAGATTGAGTATTCATTGGCCCAAAATATGTTCTTTAGGTCAAACATGGACTACTGTATGGATGATGTATCATCAGAAGGAGTCAATGGGTGGAAATAGAAAGTTCATGATCAACAACTCTTGTGCCTGAAATATGTGCAGTAGGTCAAATATGGACTTCTGAATGGCTGATGTGACATGAGAAGGAGTCAATGAGTATGTGTAAACAGTTCATGATGGAGGATTCATGGGCCAGAAATATGTTCAGTAGGTCAAATATTGACTACTTTATGGCTGACGTATCATCAGACAGAGTCAATAAGTATGTATGAAAAAGTTCAAGATTGAGTATTCTTTGGCCCGAAATATGTCCATTAGGTCACATATGCACTACTGTATGGCTGATGTAACATCAGGAGTCAATGAGTATGTACAGAAAGTTCATAATCGAAGGTTCTTTTGCCAGAAATATGTTCAGTAGCTCAAATGTGGTCTTCTCTGTGGCTGATGTAACATCAGAAAGAGTCAATGAGTTTCTTTTGAAAGTTCACGAACAAGTACTCTTGGGCCAGAAATGTGTTCAGAAGGTCAAATATGGACAACTGAATGGCTGATGTAACATCAGGAGTCAATGAGTATGTATTAAAAGTTCATGATCGAGGACTCTTTGGCCCGAAATATGTTCAGTAGTCAAATATGGAGTACTGTGCGGCTGACGTGTTATCAGAAGGCCTGAATGAACTGAAACTGAAAGTTCCAGATCGACGACTCTTGGACCAGATATATGTCCATTATGTCAAATATGGACTTCTGAATGGCTGATGTAAGATCAGAAGGAAACAATGAGAATGTACACAAAGTTCGTGATAGAAGGCTCTTTTGCCAGAAATATGATCAATTTGGTCAAATGTGAACTTCTCTGTGTATGATGTAACAGCAGAAAGAGTCAATAAAATTGTTTTAAATGTTCATGAACGAGTACTCGGCCAGAAACATTTCCAGAAGGTCAAATATGGACTTCTGTATGGCTGATGTAACATCAGAAGGCGTCAATAACTATGTACAAAATCTTCACGATCGAGGACTCTTGGGCCAGAAATATGTTCAGAAGGTCAAATTTGGACTACTCTCTGACTGATGTAAAATCAGAAATAGCCAGTGAATATTTGGCTAGAATGTTCAAGTTTGAGGACCCTTTTTCCAGAAATATGTTCAGTAGGTCAAATATGGACTTCTCTATGGCTGACTTAACTTCAGAAAGAGCCTATGATTATGGATAGTACATTCATATTTAAAGACTCATCGACTAACAATATGTTCAATAGGTCAAATGTGGATTACCGTATGGCTGACGTATCATCAGAAGGAGTCAATGAGTAGAAATACAAAGTTCAAGATCGACGATTCTAGATTCAGATATATATCCATTAAGTCAAATATGGACATCTTGTATGGCTGACGCAACATCAGAAGGAGTCAATGGGATCGACGTTTCTAGAGCCAAAAATATGTTCAGTAGGTCAAATATTGACTACTTTATGGCTGATGTATCATCAGATGGACTCAATAAGTATGAATGAAAAAGTTCAAGATTGAGTATTCTTTGGCCCGAAATATGGCCTTTAGGTCATATATGGACTACTGTATGGATGATATATCATCAGAAGGAGTCAATGGGTGGAAATAGGATGTTCTTGATCACCGACTCTTGGGCCTGAAATATGTTCATTAGGTCAAATATGGACTTCTGAATGGCTGACGTAACATCAGAAGGAGTCACTGAGTATGTATAAACAGTTCAAGATTGAGTATTCTTTGGCCAGAAATATGTCCATTAGATCAAATATTTATGGCTGATGTAACATCAGGAGGAATCAATGAGAATGTACAGAAAGTTCATGATCGAGGGCTCTTTGGCCAGAAATATGTTCAGTATGTCAAATGTGGACTTCTCTATGGCTGAGGTAACATCAGAAAGAGTGAATGAGTTTGTTTTGAAAATTCAGGAAACAATACTCTTTGGCCAGAAATATGCTCAGAAGCTCAAATATGGACTACTCTCTGACTGATGTAAAATCAGAAATACTTAATGCATATGTATAGAATGTTCAAGTCCGAGGACCCTTTTTCCAGAAATATGTTCAGTAGGTCAAATATGAACTTCTCTATGGCATATTTCACTTCAGAAGGAGCCTATGATTATGGATAGTACATTCATATTTGAAGACTCATCGACTAACAATATGTACAATAGATCAAATATGGATTACTGTATGGCTGACGTTTGATCAAAAGGAGTCAATGAGTAGAAATACAAAGTACATGATCGACGTTTCTAGAGCCAGAAATATGTTCAGTAGGTCAAACATGGACTACTGTATGGATGATGTATCATCAGAAGGAGTCAATGGGTGGAAATAGAAAGTTCATGATCAACAACTCTTGGCCCTGAAATATGTGCAGTAGGTCAAATATTGACTACTTTATGGCTGACGTATCATCAGACAGAGTCAATAAGTATGTATGAAAAAGTTCAAGATTGAGTATTCTTTGGCCCGAAATATGTCCATTAGGTCAAATATGCACTACTGTATGTCTGATGTAACATCAGAAGGAATCAATGAGAATGTACAGAAAGTTCATAATCGAGGGTTCTTTTGCCAGAAATATGTTCAGTAGGTCAAATGTGATCTTCTCTGTGGCTGATGTAACATCAGAAAGAGTCATTGAGTTTCTTTTTAAAGTTCACGAACAAGTACTCTTGGGCCAGAAATGTGTTCTGAAGGTCAAATATGGACTACTGTGCGGCTGACGTGTTATCAAAAGGCCTGAATGAACTGAAACTGAAAGTTCCAGATCGACGACTCTTGGACCAGATATATGTCCATTACGTCAGATATGGACTTCTGAATGGCTGATGTAAGATCAGAAGGAAACAATGAGAATGTACACAAAGTTCGTGATAGAGGGCTGTTTTGCCAGAAATATGATCAGTTGGTCAAATGTGAACTTCTCTGTGTATGATGTAACATCAGAAAGAGTCAATAAAATTGTTTTGAATGTTCATGAACTAGTACTCGGGCCAGAAATGTTTTCTGTCTGTACTGTATGGATGATGTATCATCAGAAGGAGTCAATGGGTGGAAATAGAATGTTCATGATCACCGACTCTTGGGCCTGAAATATGTTCATTAGGTCAAATATGGACTTCTGAATGGCTGACGTAACATCAGAAGGAGTCACTGAGTATGTATAAACAGTTCAAGATTGAGTATTCTTTGGCTGGAAATATGTCCATTCGATCAAATATTTATGGCTGATGTAACATCAGGAGGAATCAATGAGAATGTACAGAAAGTTCATGATCGAGGGCTCTTTTGCCAGAAATTTGACCAGTATGTCAAAAGTGGACTTCTCTATGGCTGATGTAACATCAGAAACAGTATCAGAAACAGGATTACCGTATGGCTGACGTATCATCAGAAGGAGTCAATGAGCAGAAGGAGTCAATGAGTAGAAATACAAAGTTCAAGATCGACGATTCTAGATTCAGATATATATCCATTAAGTCAAATATGGACATCTGTATGGCTGACGCAACATCAGAAGGAGTCAATGGGATCGATGATTCTAGAGCCAAAAATATGTTCAGTAGGTCAAATATTGACTACTTTATGGCTGATGTATCATCAGATGGACTCAATAAGTATGTATAAACAGTTCAAGATTGAGTACTCTTTGGCCTGAAATATGGCCTTTAGGTCATATATGGACTACTGTATGGATGATATATCATCAGAAGGAGTCAATGGGTGGAAATAGGATGTTCATGATCACCGACTCTTGGGCCTGAAATATGTTCATTAGGTCAAATATGGACTTCTGAATGGCTGACGTAACATCAGAAGGAGTCTATGATTATGGATAGTACATTCATATTTAAAGACTCATCGACTAACAATATGTTCAATAGGTCAAATGTGGATTACCGTATGGCTGACGTATCATCAGAAGGAGTCAATGAGTAGAAATACAAAGTTCAAGATCGACGATTCTAGATTCAGATATATATCCATTAAGTCAAATATGGACATCTGTATGGCTGACGCAACATCAGAAGGAGTCAATGGGATCGACGATTCTAGAGCCAAAAATATGTTCAGTAGGTCAAATATTGACTACTTTATGGCTGATGTATCATCAGATGGACTCAATAAGTATGTATAAACAGTTCAAGATTGAGTATTCTTTGGCCGGAAATATGTCCATTAGATCAAATATTTATGGCCGATGTAACATCAGAAACAGTCAATGAAATTGTTTTGAAAGTTCATGACCAAATACTCTTTGGCCAGAAATATGTTCAGAAGGTCAAATATGAACTACTGAATAGCTGATGTATAATCAGAATGAGTCAATGAGCATGTATAGAAAGTTCATGATCGACGACTCCTGGGCCTGAAAAATGTTCAGTAAGTCAAATATGGACTATTGTCTGTCTGATATAACATCAAAAGGAATCAGTGAGACTGCACAGAAAGTTTATGATCGAGGGCTGTTTTGACAGAAATATGTTCAGTAGGTCAAATGTGGACATCTCTATGGCTGATGTAACATCAGAAAGAGTGAATGAGTTTGTTTTGAAAATTCAGGAAACAGTACTCTTTGGCCAGAAATATGTTCAGAAGGTCAAATATGGACTACTCTCTGACTGATGTAAAATTAGAACTACTTAATGAATATGTATAGAATGTTCAAGTTCGAGGACCCTTTTTCCAGAAATATGTTCAGTAGGTCAAATATGAACTTCTCTATGGCTGATTTCACTTCAGAAGGAGCCTATGATTATGGATAGTACATTCATATCTGAAGACTCATCGACTAACAATAAGTTCAATAGGTCAAATATGGATTACTGTATGGCTGACGTTTGATGAAAAGGAGTCAATGAGTAGAAATAAAAAGTTCATGATCGACGTTTCTAGAGCCAGAAATATGTTCAGTAGGTCAAATATTGACTACTTTATGGCTGACGTATCATCAGACGGACTCAATAAGTATGAATGGAAAAGTTCAAGATTGAGTATTCTTTGGCCCGAAATATGTTCTTTAGGTCAAACATGGACTACTGTATGGATGATGTATCATCAGAAGGAGTCAATGGGTGGAAATAGAAAGTTCATGATCAACAACTCTTGGGCATGAAATATGTGCAGTAGGTCAAATATGGACTTCTGAATGGCTGACGTGACATGAAAAGGAGTCAATGAGTATGTATAAACAGTTCATGATGGAGGATTCATGGGCCAGAAATATGTTCAGTAGGTCAAATATTGACTACTTTATGGCTGACGTATCATCAGACAGAGTCAATAAGTATGTATGAAAAGTTCAAGATTGAGTATTCTTTGTCCCGAAATATGTCCATTAGGTCACATATGCACTACTGTATGGCTGATGTAACATCAGAAGGAATCATTGAGAATGTACAGAAAGTTCATAATCGAAGGTTCTTTTGCCAGAAATATATTCAGTAGGTCAAATGTGGTCTTTTCTGTGGCTGATGTAACATCAGAAAGAGTCAATGAGTTTCTTTTGAAAGTTCACGAACAAGTACTCTTGGGCCAGAAATGTGTTCAGAAGGTCAAATATGGACAACTGAATGGCTGATGTAACATCAGGAGTCAATGAGTATGTATAAAAAGTTCATGATCGAGGACTCTTTGGCCCGAAATATGTTCAGTAGTCAAATATGGAGTACTGTGCGGCTGACGTGTTATCAGAAGGCCTGAATGAACTGAAACTGAAAGTTCCAGATCGACGACTCTTGGACCAGATATATGTCCATTATGTCAAATATGGACTTCTGAATGGCTGATGTAAGATCAGAAGGAAACAATGAGAATGTACACAAAGTTCGTGATAGAAGGCTCTTTTGCCAGAAATATGATCAATTTGGTCAAATGTGAACTTCTCTGTGTATGATGTAACATCAGAAGGCGTCAATAACTATGTACAAAATCTTCACGATCGAGGACTCTTGGGCCAGAAATATGTTCAGAAGGTCAAATTTGGACTACTCTCTGACTGATGTAAAATCAGAAATAGCCAGTGAATATTTGGCTAGAATGTTCAAGTTTGAGGACCCTTTTTCCAGAAATATGTTCAGTAGGTCAAATATGGACTTCTCTATGGCTGACTTAACTTCAGAAAGAGCCTATGATTATGGATAGTACATTCATATTTAAAGACTCATTGACTAACAATATGTTCAATAGGTCAAATGTGGATTACCGTATGGCTGACGTATCATCAGAAGGAGTCAATGAGTAGAAATACAAAGTTCAAGATCGACGATTCTAGATTCAGATATATATCCATTAAGTCAAATATGGACATCTTGTATGGCTGACGCAACACCAGAAGGAGTCAATGAAATCGACGATTCTAGAGCCAGAAATATGTTCACTAGGTCAAAATTGACGACTTTATGGCTGACGTATCATCAGATGGACTCAATAAGTATGAATGAAAAAGTTCAAGATTGAGTATTCTTTGGCCCAAAATATGTCCTTTAGGTCAAATATTTATGGCCGATGTAACATCAGAAACAGTCAATGAAATTGTTTTGAAAGTTCATGACCAAGTACTCTTGGGCCAGAAATATGTTCAGAAGGTCAAATATGAACTACTGAATAGCTGATGTATAATCAGAATGAGTCAATGAGTGTGTATTGAAAGTTCTTGATCGACGACTCCTGGGCCTGAAATATGTTCAGTAAGTGAAATATGGACTACTGTCTGTCTGATGGAAAATCAGAAGGAGTCATTGAGACTGCACAGAAAATGTATGATCGAGGGCTGTTTTGACAGAAATATGTTCAGTAAGTGAAATGTAGACTTCACTATGGCTGATGTAACATCAGAAAGAATGAATGAGTTTGTTTTGAAAATTCATTAAACAGTACTTTTGGGCCAGAAATATGTTGAGCAGGTCAAATATGGACTACTCTCTGACTGATGTAAAATTAGAACTACTTAATGAATATGTATAGAATGTTCAAGTTCGAGGACCCTTTTTCCAGAAATATGTTCAGTAGGTCAAATATGAACTTCTCTATGGCTGATTTCACTTCAGAAGGAGCCTATGATTATGGATAGTACATTCATATCTGAAGACTCATCGACTAACAATAAGTTCAATAGGTCAAATATGGATTACTGTATGGCTGACGTTTGATGAAAAGGAGTCAATGAGTAGAAATAAAAAGTTCATGATCGACGTTTCTAGAGCCAGAAATATGTTCAGTAGGTCAAATATTGACTACTTTATGGCTGACGTATCATCAGACGGACTCAATAAGTATGAATGGAAAAGTTCAAGATTGAGTATTCTTTGGCCCGAAATATGTTCTTTAGGTCAAACATGGACTACTGTATGGATGATGTATCATCAGAAGGAGTCAATGGGTGGAAATAGAAAGTTCATGATCAACAACTCTTGGGCCTCAAATATGTGCAGTAGGTCAAATATGGACGTCTGAATGGCTGACGTGACATGAAAAGGAGTCAATGAGTATGTATAAACAGTTCATGATGGAGGATTCAATGGGCCAGAAATATGTTCAGTAGGTCAAATATTGACTACTTTATGGCTGACGTATCATCAGACAGAGTCAATAAGTATGTATGAAAAAGTTCAAGATTGAGTATTCTTTGGCCCGAAATATGTCCATTAGGTCACATATGCACTACTGTATGGCTGATGTAACATCAGGAGTCAATGAGTATGTACAGAAAGTTCATAATCGAAGGTTCTTTTGCCAGAAATATGTTCAGTAGCTCAAATGTGGTCTTCTCTGTGGCTGATGTAACATCAGAAAGAGTCAATGAGTTTCTTTTGAAAGTTCACGAACAAGTACTCTTGGGCCAGAAATGTGTTCAGAAGGTCAAATATGGACAACTGAATGGCTGATGTAACATCAGGAGTCAATGAGTATGTATTAAAAGTTCATGATCGAGGACTCTTTGGCCCGAAATATGTTCAGTAGTCAAATATGGAGTACTGTGCGGCTGACGTGTTATCAGAAGGCCTGAATGAACTGAAACTGAAAGTTCCAGATCGACGACTCTTGGACCAGATATATGTCCATTATGTCAAATATGGACTTCTGAATGGCTGATGTAAGATCAGAAGGAAACAATGAGAATGTACACAAAGTTCGTGATAGAAGGCTCTTTTGCCAGAAATATGATCAATTTGGTCAAATGTGAACTTCTCTGTGTATGATGTAACAGCAGAAAGAGTCAATAAAATTGTTTTAAATGTTCATGAACGAGTACTCGGGCCAGAAACGTTTCCAGAAGGTCAAATATGGACTTCTGTATGGCTGATGTAACATCAGAAGGCGTCAATAACTATGTACAAAATCTTCACGATCGAGGACTCTTGGGCCAGAAATATGTTCAGAAGGTCAAATTTGGACTACTCTCTGACTGATGTAAAATCAGAAATAGCCAGTGAATATTTGGCTAGAATGTTCAAGTTTGAGGACCCTTTTTCCAGAAATATGTTCAGTAGGTCAAATATGGACTTCTCTATGGCTGACTTAACTTCAGAAAGAGCCTATGATTATGGATAGTACATTCATATTTAAAGACTCATCGACTAACAATATGTTCAATAGGTCAAATGTGGATTACCGTATGGCTGACGTATCATCAGAAGGAGTCAATGAGTAGAAATACAAAGTTCAAGATCGACGATTCTAGATTCAGATATATATCCATTAAGTCAAATATGGACATCTTGTATGGCTGACGCAACATCAGAAGGAGTCAATGGGATTGACGTTTCTAGAGCCAAAAATATGTTCAGTAGGTCAAATATTGACTACTTTATGGCTGATGTATCATCAGATGGACTCAATAAGTATGAATGAAAAAGTTCAAGATTGAGTATTCTTTGGCCCGAAATATGGCCTTTAGGTCATATATGGACTACTGTATGGATGATATATCATCAGAAGGAGTCAATGGGTGGAAATAGGATGTTCTTGATCACCGACTCTTGGGCCTGAAATATGTTCATTAGGTCAAATATGGACTTCTGAATGGCTGACGTAACATCAGAAGGAGTCACTGAGTATGTATAAACAGTTCAAGATTGAGTATTCTTTGGCCAGAAATATGTCCATTAGATCAAATATTTATGGCTGATGTAACATCAGGAGGAATCAATGAGAATGTACAGAAAGTTCATGATCGAGGGCTCTTTGGCCAGAAATATGTTCAGTATGTCAAATGTGGACTTCTCTATGGCTGAGGTAACATCAGAAAGAGTGAATGAGTTTGTTTTGAAAATTCAGGAAACAATACTCTTTGGCCAGAAATATGCTCAGAAGCTCAAATATGGACTACTCTCTGACTGATGTAAAATCAGAAATACTTAATGCATATGTATAGAATGTTCAAGTCCGAGGACCCTTTTTCCAGAAATATGTTCAGTAGGTCAAATATGAACTTCTCTATGGCATATTTCACTTCAGAAGGAGCCTATGATTATGGATAGTACATTCATATTTGAAGACTCATCGACTAACAATATGTACAATAGATCAAATATGGATTACTGTATGGCTGACGTTTGATCAAAAGGAGTCAATGAGTAGAAATACAAAGTACATGATCGACGTTTCTAGAGCCAGAAATATGTTCAGTAGGTCAAACATGGACTACTGTATGGATGATGTATCATCAGAAGGAGTCAATGGGTGGAAATAGAAAGTTCATGATCAACAACTCTTGGCCCTGAAATATGTGCAGTAGGTCAAATATTGACTACTTTATGGCTGACGTATCATCAGACAGAGTCAATAAGTATGTATGAAAAAGTTCAAGATTGAGTATTCTTTGGCCCGAAATATGTCCATTAGGTCAAATATGCACTACTGTATGTCTGATGTAACATCAGAAGGAATCAATGAGAATGTACAGAAAGTTCATAATCGAGGGTTCTTTTGCCAGAAATATGTTCAGTAGGTCAAATGTGATCTTCTCTGTGGCTGATGTAACATCAGAAAGAGTCATTGAGTTTCTTTTAAAGTTCACGAACAAGTACTCTTGGGCCAGAAATGTGTTCTGAAGGTCAAATATGGACTACTGTGCGGCTGACGTGTTATCAAAAGGCCTGAATGAACTGAAACTGAAAGTTCCAGATCGACGACTCTTGGACCAGATATATGTCCATTACGTCAGATATGGACTTCTGAATGGCTGATGTAAGATCAGAAGGAAACAATGAGAATGTACACAAAGTTCGTGATAGAGGGCTGTTTTGCCAGAAATATGATCAGTTGGTCAAATGTGAACTTCTCTGTGTATGATGTAACATCAGAAAGAGTCAATAAAATTGTTTTGAATGTTCATGAACTAGTACTCGGGCCAGAAATGTTTTCTGTCTGTACTGTATGGATGATGTATCATCAGAAGGAGTCAATGGGTGGAAATAGAATGTTCATGATCACCGACTCTTGGGCCTGAAATATGTTCATTAGGTCAAATATGGACTTCTGAATGGCTGACGTAACATCAGAAGGAGTCACTGAGTATGTATAAACAGTTCAAGATTGAGTATTCTTTGGCCGGAAATATGTCCATTCGATCAAATATTTATGGCTGATGTAACATCAGGAGGAATCAATGAGAATGTACAGAAAGTTCATGATCGAGGGCTCTTTTGCCAGAAATTTGACCAGTATGTCAAAAGTGGACTTCTCTATGGCTGATGTAACATCAGAAACAGTATCAGAAACAGGATTACCGTATGGCTGACGTATCATCAGAAGGAGTCAATGAGCAGAAGGAGTCAATGAGTAGAAATACAAAGTTCAAGATCGACGATTCTAGATTCAGATATATATCCATTAAGTCAAATATGGACATCTGTATGGCTGACGCAACATCAGAAGGAGTCAATGAATATGTATAAAATGATTCTAGAGCCAAAAATATGTTCAGTAGGTCAAATATTGACTACTTTATGGCTGATGTATCATCAGATGGACTCAATAAGTATGTATAAACAGTTCAAGATTGAGTACTCTTTGGCCTGAAATATGGCCTTTAGGTCATATATGGACTACTGTATGGATGATATATCATCAGAAGGAGTCAATGGGTGGAAATAAGATGTTCATGATCACCGACTCTTGGGCCTGAAAACTTTATGTTCATTAGGTCAAATATGGACTTCTGAATGGCTGACGTAACATCAGAAGGAGTCTATGATTATGGATAGTACATTCATATTTAAAGACTCTTGGGCCAACAATATGTTCAATAGGTCAAATGTGGACTACAGTATGGCTGACGTATCATCAGAAGGAGTCAATGAGTATGTTATAGAAAGTTAAAGATCAACGATTTTAGAGCCAGATATATAACCATTAGGTCAAGTATGGACATCTGTATGGCTTAAACAACATCAGAAGGAGTCAATGAGATCGACGATTCTAGAGCCAGAAATATATTCTGTAGATCAAATATGGACTACTGTATGGATGATGTATCATCAGAAGGAGTCAATAAGAATGTATATAAAAAATTCAAGATTGAGTATTCTTTGGCCCGAAATATGTCCATTAGGTCAAATATGGTCTACTGTAAGTTTGACGTATCATCAGAAACAGTCAATGAAATTGTTTTGAAAGTTCATGACCAAATACTCTTTGGCCAGAAATATGTCCATTAGGTCAAATATGGACTTCTGAATGGCTGAAGTAACATCAGGAGTCAATGAGTATGTATAGAAAGTTCATGTTCGACGACTCTTGGGCCAGATATATGTCCATTACATCTAATATGGACTTCTGAATGGTTGATGTAACATCGGAAAGAGTCAATGAGTATGTATAGAAAGTTCATGATTGATGACTCTTGGGCCTGAAATATGTTCAGTAGGTCAAATGTGGACTCATCTATGGCTGATGTAACATCAGAAAGAATGAATGAGTTTGTTTTGAAAATTCATGAAACAGTACTCTTTGGCCAGAAATATGTTCAGATGGTCAAATATGAACTACTCTCTGACTGATGTAAAATCAGAAATAGCCAATGAATATGTATAGAATGTTAAAGTTTGAGGACCATTTTGCCAGAAATATGTTCAGTAGGTCAAATATGGACTTCTCTATGGCTGATTTAACTTCAGAACGAGCCTATGATTATGGATAGTGTATTCATATGTGAAGACTCATCGACTAACAATATGTTCAATAAGTCAAATATGGATTACTGTATGGCTGACATATCATCAAAAGGAGTCAATGAGTAGCAATACAAAGTTCATGATCGAAGACTCTTGGGCCAGGAATATGTTCAGTAGGTCAAATATTGAATACTTTATGGCTGACGTATCATCAGACGGACTCAATAAGTACGTATGTATAAAAAAGTTCAAGATTGAGTATTTTTTGGCCCGAAATATGTCCTTTAGGTCAAATATGGATGACGTATCATCAGAAGGAGTCAATGGGTAGAAATAGAAAGTTCATGATCAATGACTCTTGAGCCTGAAATATGTTCAGTAGATCGAATATGCACTACTGTATGGCTGACGTATCATCAATCAATCAATGATCAATGACGAAATAAAAAGTTCAAGATCGATGACTCTTTGGCTAGATAATTGTCCATTAGTTCATATATGGACTTTTGAATGGCTGACGTATCATCAGAAGGAGTCATTGAGTATATTATAGGAAGTTCATGATTGAGGACTAATTTGTCAAAAATGTGCTCATTAGGTCTAATTTGGACTTCTGTATTGCTGAACTAACATTGGATGGAGTCATTAAGTATGAATAAAAAATTTCAAGACTGAGCACTCTTTGGCCAAAAAATATGTCAGTTACATCAAATATGCACTACGTGTATGGCTGATGTATCATCGGAAGGAGCGAATGAACAGAAATAGAAAGTTCAACATTGATAACTCTTGGGCCAGATATATGTCCATTACATCTAATATGGACTTCTGAATGGCTGATGTAACATCAAAAAGAGTCAATGAGTTTGTTTTAAATGTTCATGAACGAGTACTCTTTGGGCCATAAATGTGTTCAGAAGGTCAAATATGGACTACAGTATAGCTGACGTATCATCAGAAGGAGTCAATGAGTATGTTATAGAAAGTTCATGATCAAGAACTCTTGGGCCAGAAATATGTTCATTAGGTCAAATATGGACTTCTGAATGGCTGATGTAACATCAGAAGGAGTCAATAAGAATGTA
Source organism: Mylopharyngodon piceus (assembly GCA_039654765.1). Classification (NCBI taxonomy): domain Eukaryota; kingdom Metazoa; phylum Chordata; class Actinopteri; order Cypriniformes; family Xenocyprididae; genus Mylopharyngodon; species Mylopharyngodon piceus. The sequence goes on along the minus strand of CM077438.1, from coordinate 28,682,553 downwards.
TATAAAAAATGTCATGATGGAGGATTCTTGAGCCAGAAATATGTTCAGAAGGTCAAATATGGAACGCAGTATGTATGACGTATCATCAGAAGGAGTCAATGAATATGTATAGAATGTTCAAGTTTGAGGACCCTTCTGCCATAAATATGTTCAGTAGGTCAAATTTGGAACACAGTATGTATGACGTATCATCAGAAGGAGTCAATGATTAGAAATACAAAGTTTAAGATTGACGATTCTAGAACCAGATATATATCCATTAGATCAAATATGGACTTCTGTATAGCTGATTTAACTTCAGATGGAGCCTATGATTATGGATAGTAAATTCGTATATGAAGAATTATCGACTAACAATATGTTCAATATGTCAAATGTGGACTTCTGTATGGCTGACGTATCATCAGAAGGACTCAATGAGTAGAAATACAAAGATCAAGATCAACGATTCTAGAGCCATATATATACATCCATTAGGTCAAATATGGACATCTCTATGGCTGACGCAACACCAGAAGGAGTCAATTAAATCGACGATTCTAGAGCCAGAAATATGTTCAGTAGGTCAAATATTGAATACTTTATGGCTGACGTATCATCTGTTGGACTCAATAAGTATGAATGAAAAAGATCAACATTGAGTATTCTTTGGCCCGAAATATGTCCTTTAGGTCAAATATGGACTACTGTATGGATGATGTATCATCAGAAGGAGTCAATGGGTGGAAATAGAAAGTCATGATCACAGTTCATGATCACCGACTCTTGGGCCTGAAATCTGTCCATTAGTTCAAATATGGACTTCTGAATGGTTGACGTGACATCAGAAGGAGTCAATGAGTATGTATAAACAGTTCATGGTGGAGGATTCATGGGCCAGAAATATGTTCAGTAGGTCAAATATGCACTAATGTATGGCTGATGTAACATCAGGAGGAATCAATGAGAATGTACAGAAAGTTCATGATCGAGGGCTCTTTGGCCAGAAATATGATCAGTATGTCAAAATGCACTCTCTATGTCTGATGTAACATCAGAAACAGTCAATGAGAATTGTTTTGAAAGTTCATGAACCAGTACTCTTGGGTCAGAAAAATGTTCAGAAGGTCAAATATAAACTACTGAATGGCTGATGTATAATCAGAATGAGTCAATGAATATGTATAGAAGGTTCATGATCGACTACTCTTGGGCCTGAAATATGTTCAGTAGGTCAAATATGGACTGTCTGTCTGATATAACATCAAAATGAATCATTGAGACTGCACAGAAAGGTTATGATTGAGGGCTGTTTTGACAGAAATATGATCAGTAGGTCAAATGTGATCATCTATGGCTGCTGTAACGTTGAAAAGAGTGAATGGGTTTGTTTTGAAAATTTATGAAATCGTATTCTTGAGCCAGAAATATGTTCAGAAGGTCAAATATGGAACGCAGTATGTATGACGTATCATCAGAAGGAGTCAATGAATATGTATAGAATGTTCAAGTTTGAGGACCCTTCTGCCACAAATATGTTCAGTAGGTCAAATATGAACTTCTTTATGGCATATTTAACTTCAGAAGGAGCCTATGATTATGGATAGTACATTCATATTTGAAGACTCATCGACTAACAATATGTACAATAGATCAAATATGGATTACTGTATGGCTGACGTTTGATCAAAAGGAGTCAATGATTAGAAATACAAAGTACATGATCGACGTTTCTAGAGCCAGAAATATGTTCAGTAGGTCAAAAATGGAC